>CAUYQG010036213.1:0-10881 GCA_963574415.1 Tarsius wallacei | reverse complement strand
AAGACATTTAAGGAGAAGCTGATACCAATCCTACTGAAAGTATTCCAGGCAATTGAGAAAGATGGAACCCTCCCAAAATCATTCTATGAAGCTAACATCACAATGATACCCAAGCCAGGTAAAGACCCAACAGAGAAAGAGAACTACAGGCCAATATCTTTGATGAACACAGATGCCAAAATTCTCAACAAGATCCTAGCAAACTGGATTCAACAACACATCTCAAAAATCACCCATCATGACCAAGTAGGCTTCATTCCTGGGATGCAAGGCTAATTCAACATTCACAAGCCAATAAATGTAATTAAATACATCAACAGACGTCAGAACAAAAACCACAATGATTATGTCATTAGATGCAGAAAAAGCTTTTGATAAAATCCAGCACCGATTCCTGATAAAAACCGTCGAACACCTAGGTATACATGGAACATACCTCAAAATAGTAAAAGCCATCTACGAGAAACCCACAGCTAGCATCCTCCTAAACAGACAAAAATTGGAACCATTTCCCCTGAAAACTGGAACAAGACAAGGATGTCCACTCTCTCCCCTCCTGTTCAATATAGTATTGGAAGTCCTAGCTAGAGCAATCAGAAAAGAGAAGGTGATCAGGGGTATCCAAATAGGAAAAAAGGAAGTCAAGTTATCACTCTATGCTGAAGACATGATTGTGTACCTTGAAAACCCAAGAGAATTCTGTCAAAAGCCTCCTTGAACTGATAAAGGGCTTTGGAAAAGTCACAGGGTATAAAATAAATGTGCAAAAGACAATCTCATTTCTTTACACTAATAATAAACAAACAGAAACCCAAATAAAAAACACAATCCCATTCACAATAGCCACACAAAAAAAATGAAATACCTTGGCATCTTCCTAACCAGAGATGTGAAAGACCTTTAAAATGAAAACTACAAAACACTGCTCAGAGAAATCAAGGATAACACAAACAAGTGAAAAAATATCCCATGGTCATGGATTGGAAGAATCAACATTATAAAGATGTCCATTCTACCTAAGACAATCTACAGATTTAATGCAATATCCATCAAATTACCAGCAATATTCTTCTCAGAGCTAGACAAAGTAATCTGATATGTTCCATGTGAAAATAATAGTCATTAAAATAGTAATTAAAATGTGTCCTTATGAAACACATTATAACAAACAAGGTGTCAAGTGTCATATTAATATGAATGTGTTCACAAGTTGAATAATAATATAAAAATACAAATATCATTTGAAAATTATGACCCATTTTCTGACTGCCCTAATTGCATTATATTATTATTTTTTAAAATGTATAAATGTGTAGATTTTCTTTAAATAAATATGTGACTCAAAGCAATATTTTGTTTTCATTTTCAATGTTGTAAACTCTTTGGGCCTCATTTTTTCTTGTGAAATGAAGAATCTAAATTTTCCAAGTCATTAACATCCTGGAAATACAATGTTAACAGCCTATGCTAAGAGGTGTTATTTTAGCCTAATGATTAGACAAAGAGTCCTGAGATTAGTTTGACTCATTGGGACATCCGTATAGATTCCTCAAAGGTCATCCCAGTCAACCATGATCGATATCTCTCAAATTATCTTTTTATAGTTTATTTTATTAGTTTTTATACTTCTAAATTAGTGAATTTGCTCTATTTAAAATTTAGAAAATCAAAAAATGTTGGAAGATTTATATAGAAGCCACTCATAATTCCAAATAAAAAAAATTTATATTTTGCAGAATTTCTTTCTCATTTCTTTCTACAGATTTTAGTCAAATATTTATATTTTTCTAACTGTAACTAAGAATAAATGTATATCCAATTTTACAATTAAAAACACTTTTAAAAACATTAAAATAAAGTGTGAATTTTAAATTTGAACTAAAATTAAAACATTTACTTTTCCATCCCACCTGAATTTATTCACTTATTAGCTTTATTGCCAAAAGTTGCTTTCTTATTTCATACTTAAACTTGTGAAAGACCTAAAGAAGTTTTCTTTGTGACAACAAGTATTGGAAAACATTTATTTAATTCCTCCAACAAAGTGGAATCCAATAATTTTGTGAAATATGGCTAATATATTGAAATAAAATGGTTTTAAAATGTTTTTGAAGAACATAAAGAAAATTTAAAAGAGATCTATAAAAAAGAGAGAGTAGCAGAAGCCTTAGAAATGTAATTCGCCAGAAAATAAAGCATATATAGATTCATAATCATCTGACATTATTTTTACTTACTCCAGCATTTCTAAAATTCTCTTATTAGAGAATTAACTAATAGTAGTATGCAATGAATAGGTAGATATAGTATAATACATCTTACATTACTCAATTAATTCTATCTTATTATATAAGCTGATTTTTCTTTTCTATTCTCCTGGCATCAAATATATTGATAAACATTTTCCATAATAGATATCATGTACATCTCATAATATATTTAAATATCTCATTTTATTAGACAGTAATTTTATTTAAGTTGATATATACTAAAAAACACTGACATTTATGCATATTTTGCAGTGATGTTATATTCTTAGACTCATTACCAATCGATGTTCTAAGCTCATGTATAAAGATTTTTATAGATCTTGGCTTAATTGCCAAAATACTATTAAAAAAATCAGCATAGCATGTTTTCATTTCTATTCACAATACATGTGAATATGTTAATCAGACAGTATCGTTAACAGCATTTCTTTCTAACATTTGGTGAATAAATTATATTGCTTTTGACTTTTGTTGCTAACGTGATTGAAATATTTGTTTATTTTTATTAATCATTTGGCTTTAGTATCTCAGTTACCTCTTAATTTCCTTGCCTTTAAAAAGTTAGCTTGTTAGTGTAATTTTCATTGATTTATTGACCTGTAGCTATCATCAATGTACAAATACAAATACAGATATTCTCATCTTCATTTTATGTTATATTCTTGATTACATTTTTTACTATATACAAGTGTTTAGCAAAACGTTTATAATAGCTAACTGATAACTTTCCATCCCTCCAGATCCTCTAGAGTTGCAGCTAACATATATAATAAAACCTAAAGTATCATAAGGTTATTGATACATGTAATAATAAATAAGCAATTAGAAAAGTACTTTAGTGGTAGGTACAGTAGTTTCCTCCTATTTATGGTGATGTATTCCAAGATTCCTAGTGCCTGAAACCACTGATAGTACCAAACCCTACATATACTTTTTCTTATACATACATACATGATTAAGTTTAATTTACGAATTAAGCAAAGTAAGATATTAACAATAATAATCAATAATACAATTGAACAATTATAACAATATGCTGGTCACAATTTCACAGAGAGAAGATTGTTCTTATGAATCTTAGCATTTATATTTTTTGTTTGTTTCCTAATGAAACCAAGAACTTCTACTATTTCATTTAAAGGAGATTTTGTAGTTTCTCTTTGGCATACTCAAACTGCCAGCATCACAAATCTTGCTCCCTTTGGTGATTATTAAGTAAATGGAAAGTTACTAGAACACATGCACTATGACATAGTAACAATTGATCTTATAACCCAAAGAGCTACTAAGTGACTCATGGAAAGGTACCTTAGATAGCGTGGATATGCTGGAAAAAGGAATGACTCATCCAGGGCAAGACAGTGTGGGCTAGTGCAAGACTTCATCACACTGCTCAGAACACTGTGCAGTTTAAAACTTATGAATTGTTTATTTCTAAAATTTTTAGATTTAATATTGTAGGGTCCTAGCTGATTGTAGTTAACTAAAACTGCAGAAAGTGAAACTATGGAATAAGAGTGGATTACTGTAATAGTATATCATGTTGTAATATTTCAGCAATATTCAAGAGTTGAGATTATTTTAAAATTGCAAACTAAATATTTGTATTTTTTGAAGTTTCTTTTATTTATTTTTTATTTTAAAGATGTTGGGTATATAGCCAGGCTTGGTGGCTCAGCCTGTAATCCTGCACCTTGGGAGGCTGAGGTGAGTGGATTGCCTGAGCCCGTGGGTTCGAGACCCTCCTGGGCAGGCGAAACCTCATCTGTACAATAAATAAATTTAAAAAAAAATTAGCCGGGCATGGTAGCGCATTCCTGTAGTTCCGGCTACTCGGAAGACTGAGGTGGAAGGATGGCCGGAGCCCAGCAGGTCGAGGCTGCGGTGGCCGGGAGCGGCCACTGCACTCCAGTCAGGGTGATGGAGTGAGACGCCAACTCAAAAAAAAAAGAATGTTGGGTATAATTCAGGGTTAGGTATACAAATGTTCATTATGCATGTGCTCTTGTTGATGAGATGTGTGTCCTTCCTACCCTGGGCAGATTCCCACTACACCCAATCCCGCCACCACCCTCCTCTGGCAGTTTCCCACTACTGCCAATCCTTTTCTTGTAGTATTACGATAATTGTTCAAGTGAGAACATGTGATACACAGTTCTTTGTTTCTGTGATCGATCACTCAGTATTATAGATTCTAAGTCCATCCAGGTTGCTGTGAAGCTCATAAAGTTGTTCTACTTTATGACTGAG
This sequence comes from Tarsius wallacei, assembly GCA_963574415.1. Classification (NCBI taxonomy): domain Eukaryota; kingdom Metazoa; phylum Chordata; class Mammalia; order Primates; family Tarsiidae; genus Tarsius; species Tarsius wallacei. The sequence continues at coordinate 6,361 of CAUYQG010036213.1, read as the reverse complement.
TAATATTCCATTTTATATATGTACGACATTTTTTTTTATCCAGTCCTCTTTCAATGGGCAGCATGGTTGGTTCCACATTTTTGCTATTGTGAACAATGCTGCAATAAACATATGTATGCAGATATCTTTTTCATAGAGTGATTTGAGTTGCTCCAGGTATATTCCCAGTAGGGGTGTTGTGGGGTCGTATGGAAGGTAGATTTTTAGATCTTTTAGAAATCACCAAACTGTTTTCCACAGAGATTGCATTAGTTTACATTCCACCAACAGTGTAGAAGTGTTCCCTTTTCGCTGCATCCTCTCCAGCATCTGTTGTTTTTAAGTTATTGATGATGGCCATCCTGACTGGAGTTAGATGGTATCTCACTGTGGTTTTAATTTGCATTTCTTTGATGAGTAGTGAGGCTGAATATTTTTTCATGTATCTGTTGGCTACTCGTATATCTTCTTTTGAGGAGTGTCTACTCCTGTCTTTTGCCCACTTTGTAATAGGGTTATTTGTTTTTTATTTCTTTTCAGCACATTCAAGTTCCTTATAGATCCTAGAGTGGACAATACAGAAATTCATAGCCAAAACAATCCTTGGCAAAAAAAAAAAATGTGGGAGGAATTACATTCTCAGATTTTAAATTTTATTATAAAGCTGATATTCAAAACAGCCTGGTATTGGTACAAGAACAGGCATATAGACGAATGGAACAGGATAGAGATTCCAGGAGCAAAACCTCAATTTCTCAACCACCTCATCTTCCACAAAGCCATCACCAACAACCACTGGGGAGAGGAGAGCTTAGTAAATGGTGCTGGGAAAACTCGCTAAACACATGCAGAAGATTAAAACAAGACCCCTACCTATCATCATACACAAAAAAAAAAACTCTAAATGGATTAAAGACCTAAATGTAAAACCTCAAACTATAAGAAACTTAGAAAATGTAGGTGACACCCTTATGGAAATTGGAACTGGCAACCAATTCCTGATCAAAACCCAAGTGCCCATGCCATAAAAGATAAGATAAACAAGTGGGACCTCATCAAACTGGCAAGCTTCTGCAAAGCCAAATAGAGCAGGGAGACAGCCCACAGACTGGGAAAAAATATTTGCCAACTGTATATCTGACAAAGGCCTAAAATACTGGTATTTTAAATCGAGGAGACCAAAACAAAATGATCTTCATTCTGTCTGAATTTCAGTCTTATTTTTCTCTTTGATTTAAAATACCAGTATTTTAGGGCTTTGTCATTTTGTTTTGATCTCCTAAATCTTAAACTTATAACTAAAAAATCTAGAAACATCAATAAGAACAGACAAAAATTAACCGACAAAAGATGTTCTCTCTATCCTGAAGGACCAGGAAGGAGACAGTCTATCAAGACAGATATTTCTACTTAGTAATTGCCCTAATTTAGCCAAATGCTCTAGGGAAAAATGATAGCTCTACACGATCCACATTAGCAAAGGCAAGTAGGAGCCTAAACTCTCACACTATGAGGCTATAAAAAGACCTCCCAAATTCCCTCAAGTATGGTGTCAGATAAGGTCGAGTATGAAGCTGAGAATTTCATCTCCACTTACTGGGAATGAGTGCCACATTTTTGATGTCATTGGTGACCACATGGGAAATCTGGACTATCATCCCTTTTTAGCAGTAATAAGGCACCCCTATCCCTCTACTTAGATTATATCAGAAAAGGATTGGTGGACTGGGACTTTCATCTTCACACAGAATTAACAAAGTCACCCCTATCATGGAGCCCATAGGGAGACTAGAACTTTCAGCAGGAACTTCCTGCCTCATAAGAAGAAGAGTCCTTTTACCTTGGATGATAACAGACATCAAGTAGAGAATTTAACTGCCAGTCATAGAAGAGTTCCCTATGCCAAATGGTGTTAGGGTAAGAAGTTAAAATAAAAAATTAAATATATTCTCATTATATAATATATACAATGTTTAGATTTCAATAAAGTCATTCATTATACCAAGAACCAGAAAGATTTCAAACTCAATGAAAAGATAGAAATAATAAATGCCAATTATTACCTAATAGAAATATTAGAATTATTTGATAAAGATTTTAAGGCAACCATGTTAGAAATGCTTCAATAAGCAATTGAGAATAAACTTGAAACAAATGTAAAAATTAAAAGTATAAGCAAATATATAGAAGAAACAAGGAAGAACCAAATGAAAATTATAAAACTGAAAAATACAATGAGTGAAATAAAAAATAAAGTGGGCACACTTCAAAATAGAAAGGAAAAGATGAAGGAGAGGATCAATGAACTGGAAGGTAGAATAATAGAAATTACCCAATTTGAATAACAGAGGGAAAATAAACTTAATTATACTCAGCTGAGACTCATGGAACTTTGAAGCTATGATAAAAGATACACCACTTTTGTGATTGAAATCATAAAAGGAGAAGAGAAAGAGGAAGTGGTTGAAAAAGTTAATGAAAACATAATGGCTGAAACCACTCCAAATTTGGCTAAATCAATCAATTATTCAATAAACCTCCAGATTCAGGAAGCTGAACAAAACTCAAGTTTAATTATACTTAAACTTCTGAAAATGAAAGACAATTTAAAGTTTTAAAAGCTGCCAGAGAATAATATCACCTTAGCTATAGGGGAAATGCAATAAAATGACAGTGTATTTCTCATCAGAAACCACTGCCAGAGAAAGTAACACAATATTGTTTAAGTCCTGGGAAACACACACACACACACACACACACACACACAGTATACTCAGAAATTAAAACTTTCTTCTTTTTTCTCTTTTTAAAGATGTGGGGTACAATTCAGGGTTAGGTATACAAATGTTCATTATGCAGGTACCCTTGTTGATGACGTGTACCCTCCTCTTCCCCAGGCAGATTCCCATTACTGCCAATCCCACTTTCCCACTCCCCTACTGGCAGTTTCTTGCTACTGCCAATCCTTTTCTTATGGTATTATGATAATTGTTCAAGGTCTGCTTATGAGTGATAACATGTGATACTCAGTTCTTTGTTTCTGTGAAATATCACTCCGTATTATATACTCTAAGTCAATCCAGGTTGCTGTGATGTTCATGATTTTGTTTTTCTTTATGGCAATCAAAACTTTCTTAAATGAAAATAATCTAAGAGAATTTTCCAGTTACAGATTGAGTCTAAATAATTGGCTTAAAAATTATGTAATAAGAAATAAAACAATTACAAAGGAAGTTTGAAATATTAGAAAGGAATAAAGAGTAAAATATGTAAAATATGGGTAAGTAAAATAAGATTTCAATGTTCTCTTGATTTTCCTAAACCATACATTAATAATGAAGAAAAAAATTTTAATGCTGTTGTGGTTATAAATGTATGTAGAAGAATATTTAAAGCAATTATAAGTGGGAGGAGATAAAAGAACACACAGAGAAGTAACTCATTCATATTGCTAAAATGACAATAGACTATGATAAGGAATGTATATATAATCTAATAGCTAGAGAAATCTATATTTAAAAAACCTATATAAAAACTATATAAATAAATATACCCAAACTAGACTTAAATAAAAATGGAATTCTAAAATATATTCAAGAAACCACCACCTAGACATCAAAGGAACATTGCTCAAAATAGTAAGTGCTGTCTATGACAGATCCACAGTCAACATTATACTTCATGGGCAGACGTTAGAAGCATTCCTCCTAAGGACTAGAACAAGACAAAGATGCATACTCTCATCACTTCTATTCAACATAATACTGGAAATCCTAGCAAAAAAAATTAGGCAAGAGAAAGAAAAAAAAAAAGTATCCAAATAGGAAAAGAGGAAGTGAAATTATCATTCTTCAGAGATAATGTGATTCCAAAACTAGAAACACCAAAAGCCTCCCAGCACACATAAGGGACCAGGAAAGTTTTGGATTAAAAAATCAACACCCCAAAATTAGTTGCATTTCTGTACCTCAACAACATTCAAGCCAAGAACCAAATCAAGAACACAATCCCATTTACAATAGGGAAAAATAAAATAAAATACTTTAGAATACATCTATATTAAAGATGTGAAAGATCTCTACAATAAGAACTATAAAACATTATTGAAAAAAAATCAAAGATGATACAAACAAATGAAAAAACATTCTATGCTCAAGGATTGGACAAATCAATATTGTTAAAATGTCTGCACTATTCAAAACAATCTACAGAATCAAGGCAACCCCTAACAAATTACCACCATTATTTTTCACAGATCTAGAAAAAACAATACTTAAGTTCAAATGGAAACAAAAACGAGTTCAAATAGCCAAAGTAATCCTAAGTAAAAAAAAAAAAAAAAAAAAACTGGAGGTATCACATTGCCAGACTTAAACTTTACAAGACTGCAATAACCAAAATAGCAGGATACTGGTACAAAAACAGACACATAGACCAATAGAAATAAAATGAGAATGCAAAAAGAAAACTGCTGTCTTGTAACCATCTCATCTTTTACAAAGTCAAAAAAAAAGTACGAAGATTATTCTATGCAACAAGTTGTACTGGGAAAATTGGATAACATACACAGAAGAATGGTGCTGGACCCCTTCCTCACACCCTATACAAAAATTAATTCAAGATGAATAAATGACTTACACATAAGACTTCAAACTATAAAAATTCTAGAAGAAAATCTAATAAATACTCTTCCGGACATCAGCCTAGACAATGGATTCATGATCAAAACTTCAAAAGTAAAAGCAAGAAAAACCCAAATTGACAAGTGAGATCTAATCAAACTAAAGATCTTCTGCATAGAAAAAGAAACTGCCAACCAGTTAATAAGCAACCTACAGAAAGGAGAAAATAATTGCAAACTATGCATCCAATAAAGGACTAATATCCAGAATAGACAAAGAACTCAAACTAATGAACAGGAAAAAACAAAAAATCTTATTAAAAAGTGGGCGAAGAACATGAACAGACATTTCTCAAGTAAAAACAGAGGCAGCCAACAAACATTAAAAAGTGTCAAAGACACTAATCATCATATAAGTGTAAATCAAAACCACAATGTGATACCATCTCACATCAATTAGAATGACTTGTACTAAAAAGTCAAAAAATAGTGTTTGTTGGTGAGGTTGGAAAGAAAAGAAAATATTCCCACACTGTGGGATGGAACATAACCTTGTTCAACCCCTGTGAAATACAGTTTGGGAATCTCTCAAAGAATTAAAATTGATTTATAATTTAACCCAGCAAACCTACTACTGTGTATACACTCAAAGGAGCATAAATCACTGTACCAAAAATACACGCATATGTTTACCACAGCACTATTCACAATATTAAAAGCATGGAACCAACCTAGGTGATCATCAGTAGTGGACTGAATAAAGAAAATGTGTTAAATATGCACCATGGAATACTATGCAGCCATAAAAAAAAGAAGTAATGTCCTTTGCAGCAACATGGATGGAACTGGAGACTATCATCCTAAGGGAATTATCACAGAAACAGAAAATTGAAAACTACATGTTCTAACTTATATGTAGGAGCTAAATACTGAGTACACACAGGCATAAAAATGGGAACAACATAAAATTTCTTAAAAAAAAAACCAAGAGAGAGAACAGAAATAAAAAAGAATAAACAGCCAGGCACAGTGACTCAAGCCTGTAATCCCAGCACTTTGGGAGACCACGTCAGGAGGACTGCCTGAGCTCAGGGGTTCGAGACCAGCCTGGGCAACTTGGTGAGACCTTGCCTCTGCCATAAATCAAAAAATTAGCCAGGCATGGTGGTACACTTTTGTAGTTCCACCTACTTGGAAGGCTTGTTGGGAGCCGGCCACGGAGGCCCACTGAGCATTAGGGATCAGGGAGTGCTGTGGACCCCGAGACCACTAGGATGTGTTCAGGAGCCGTTGACACCATTCCCTCCCTCTTTAGTATTTGGCATATTTAGCCAGAAAGAACTCTGATGATCTAAGCATGAGGCTCTGAAACTACAACAGACATGGTTAGCTTTGGAAACTCATTGCTCCCGTTTCTCACAGACTGCGGTTTGAGCCCTTATACAAGCTGTTCAAATTCAGGTCACATTCGAGAGCCTTAATATTTGTATTAGAATCAAATGTTTAAGTTTAGTATAGATATATAGACAATAAGATTTTAGAGCAGCCATTTTGTTAAGAGATTGCAATCAGCTGTTCCTAGAAGTGGCCCACCATGTACTTTGGACGGGGCCACATTCCTAAGAACCCAGCCTGTATCCTGGACTGGGCCACATCCTTTCAAACTGGCTCTAGCTATAATTGGTGTGAGGTTTTTAGTCTAGTAGAATTGAGTTAAGCTTATACAATACACTTAGAAGAATTGTAGGATAGGCAGTTTTA
>CAUYQG010036212.1:0-11730 GCA_963574415.1 Tarsius wallacei | reverse complement strand
CCCCCCCCCCCCCCCCCCCCCCCCCCCCCCCCCCCCCCCCCCCCCCCCCACACCCCCCCCCCCCCCCCCCCCCCCCCCCCCCCCCCCCCCCCCCCCCCCCCCCCCCCCCCCCCCCCCCCCCCCCCCCCCCCCCCCCCCCACGAGGCAGAATTAGATGTTTTTCTCTGACTAACACAATTTAAGATTGTCCTACAAATAACACCTCAGCAGCTAATGTATGATAATGAGATAACCTGTGCTAATACTTAACACAGAAAAATGCTCAAGAAATTTTAGTGCTCTTTCTGAGTTCCCTTACCACAGAAAATGATTTGAAAACAGAGAAATCAAAGGTCTCTCTGAAGGTATACAGAAAATTAGTTAAGCTGGGTTCATAAACATTTGAAATTTCCCCAATTTTTAAATTTTCATATAAACAAACATACATTCTTTTATCTGCTATCTAGATTAGAAGCTGAAAATCAGTCACTGTCATATGTGTTTGGATATTCTTTTATCCAGGTGGAAGTAAGCAGATCATTGACATAGACTTCAATTTAGTTCTATATATACTGTCTTACATGGGGTCAGCTTCAGGATTCATACAGGAAGTTATATAAACATTTGTGGTGAGGAAGCTCTCCTTTTATCTTCCCTAATTAGTCAAATTCTCCAGGATGATGTTAGAAGAGAAAATACAAAAGCCTTTCTGCCCAGTGGTCAGAGAATGTCCTCTGCACAGGCCTTGTCTGGGATAACAGGGGCAAAATAAGTGAAAACAATACAAACAAGTCAACATGTCAGTCAAGAAGGCAACTAATTGACATACACAGCATTAAGTTGACACAGAGTACAGATCTGATAACTAGAGAGGTAGTCCTGGGTTACCCAAAAGACAAACTAAGCATGTGGTGAGGGCACCAGTAAAGATGGGCCATCAAAAAAGGGGAGGAAAGGCATTTTGGGAAAGACGTAATATCAGAAAGTTAAAAATAGATATCTTAAGAAAAATCAGAACTTTGCTAAACTTCTTTACACCTACATTATGGTTTAGTATTGTTTTTAGTCTGAATACATAATACTTTCAAAGGTTAGGCATTCTAAAAGTCTTATTCCAGTCCTGTTGAGAGGGTATGATGGAAAAGTTTTAGTTTTCATTTGTTTAAATGAAAAAAAAAAATTAAAAGTCAAGATCCATGACTTCATTAAAAGATACAGCAAATATGTTTATATTATTTTATTAAAAACATTTAAATTATTTTTCTAATTTCTAAAATAACTTTGACATAAGAATTGTTCACATATAAACACAAAATGATTTAATGAAAAAAGTATACTTTATGAACTTCACAAAAAGCCAATGTTTAACAGAATCAGAGACAAGGACAGCAATCCACAATCTTGAGTTGCAGAGGGCGCATACGATTTCATGCCTTCCTTAGAATCAAGGTAAGCTAATGGTCAAGTGTCAGGGCTCTCCTGAGGTATCAAAAGGCCCTCCTAGATATCAAGTCCTTATCTATCAGGGGATTTGGAAGAATGATGGGAGAGCTAGGAATACTTCTGAGCTACCTTGTGTATAACAATAATCATAATAATGACAGTTAACATTTGCTAGGCAGTAAAATTTTTGAGATATTACATTAAAGGCTTTTATGACCATCTTACTTAATTCTTATAACAATCCCATCAATCAGTTTCTATTATTACTGAGGAAAGGGTAGGCCTGCAACTTTTTATAAACAAGGCAATTATCACCTTTAATAACAGAATGTCTTCTTTGACTGAAGGACAAAAGCTGGGTTATTTTTACCAACTCTGCAGCAAATGGACTGCTGTTATCACACTGCTAACACTGTATTGATATGTTGATATACAATCTAACAAGGTAATTATAATTAAATTCTAAAGTGTCTTATCAATTTCTAGCTATCACAGAAAAATCTGCAAACTGAAATGTAGCAGTTTCCTTTTTAGTCAGTATATTATGGAAGCTTTTAAGTAATTCAATTATATGTGTTTGGGTACCTCCAGAGATGTTATTATAGTAAAAAGTGTTTAAAGAAAAAAGCTGGCATCATTTTGACAGAAAATAGTTTTTTAACGTTTTCTCTTATATCAGCCAGCGCATAGTAATAAAAAGATCTGTTATGTTACTAGAAGAAATGCTATGTAGCAACATTTAACAGACAAGTAAACCAAGCAAACTTCAAATAAACAACAACAAAGGATGAGAGGGAGGGGAAGGGATTAGAGATTTTCAGAGGAAGTCCTTTTTTGTGTTCAAGAACTTAGAATGAGTGATAGGTTATAAACTGAATTATTCCAGTCCTAAGAGCAAAGAGGTAAGATACTTTGGTAAACTTAAGATAAAAACAGACTTACCTTCAGGAGAGCCAAGGCTACATGGAAGATTATGTTCAAACCCTAAAACAGAAAAACAAAGTGAAAAATCAATACTGCCACATCGTTGTTATTTTACTATTTTCCCAAGACTTCTACATATCTTTAATAAAATTCTTAATTGCTTCACAAGTAGTAATTAAACCATGAGATTTTTTTTAAAAGATATTTTTTCCTTGGAGTGACTTATTATAAATTTTAGATGCTATTTAATTAATGTTCACATAAGATTATTGTTTTCACAATAATTATTTTCATCCAGTCCATTTCTAGATTATTTGCATGTGTCTCAGGCTTGTGAAAGTCAAGTTCCTTACTCAAGTTGGCAGAATGATGCAGAAGTCTAAAATTATTAATTGAAATTCCTAATCCTGGTCTGGACATCTGGGTGCTGACACTTAAACTGCAAAACAAAATGAAACAAAACAAGACAAACAGTGTTGCTGATGAATGAGACAGGCTACATAAGGGGAGCTGTACCATGACTGTTCTTATTGTTTTGTTATTTTTTTTTAGTGCTTGCTTTCAAGTACTATTTGTAAAACTAGAAGTGGTAATTAAGGGTTATCTGCTAGACTTCTTTTTCCTTTTCTCTTCTGAGGAAAAAAAAAAGGAAGTATTTCTTTAGGGATAAATAAATTCAATAGCTTCTTGGGAAACCATTTTGGGGCTAAATTTTAAGCTCTGGGTTCAGCCCAATAATGTGGAAGAGATGTTGAGCCATTAAATTCAAGAGCTAGGGAATCTTATACGATTAAGGTAACAGAATCAGAAATAAGGTTATCACGAAAGATGCAGTTTCCTTGCCATACAAGTTATCACACATGAGAGAAAAGACCTTTGAAATATGAGTGGACATCTCCCATAAGTACAGGGTCTAATTGATATGGCTTCTTCAACTTGGTTACACATATAATCTATCTGCGTTTTAGATATAGAGCTGTACCAAATATGTTATGCCAATAGATTCTAATAAACCTTGTGTTTTCTTTTCCAAAACTGCTCCAGAAAAGAGGATTAGGCCTGGACACTGACAGTGCAGTCCTGTTACGACTTGCTAATGCAACTTTTCACATACAGCTACTGGAAATATGACATCATGATGGAAGGCTGAATGACAAACATGAAATATTTGGATGGTTAAGATATAAAACTATTATTTTTGGTTTGGGGTTCATTTAGCTAATGTTTTAAGAAACCAATAGCAGTGGGAAGTAAGTATCATCAGGCTAGGAGACAAAAACAAATTGACACAGTTTGTCACCATTCCAAACAATGACTCTAGATTGGCTTGAATCACAAGTTACCAATTAAGAAAAAGCAAAAAACAAACAAAACAAAATTTAAAAACTTGGGTTACAATCCGGCAAAATTCACTTTCTTAATTTAAATTTGAGCTCCCATCCCCTACTGCTGCCTACCTGCCAAGACTTACAGGTCAAGGTAAAAAAGACCCATTGCCCCGCCCACACTGTCTGCCCAATGCCAGAACTGCTAGGCAGCAGTGAATTCTCATGACCTCAGTGCTTACCACTTGCCAATGGAACCAAATCCACCAAGTCTCTGGTACTTGTTTTCTAGTCACTGCTCAGAGTGTAAGCACACTCATCTGGTTTTCTAATCCGCATAAGGTTCTGGTCCTTTCTCCTAAACCAGTTTCCCATTCTCCCTCTCTTTCTCAAATACTATTGTGTTACTATTTGGAAACTCTATTCTATGATCAACCAACTTGGTGGCATTTTCCACCTCCCAGTCAAACATTCCCCCAACTCCTTACATTCTTGGGAAGAATGACATCTCATTGATTCTCATGACAACCTAGGCTATGACTCCCATTTTGCAGAGTACAGACAGAACTAGCCCAAGGCTATCTAAGTGTTTAGTAGCAGGAGGATCACCCTCAGGCCTCTGGATGTCTAGTGACACCTTCACCTCACAGTGCTGATGTAATATACACAGTAAATGCTTATTTGAATAATGAATGATTAAGTTATACTAGCTTCCTCAGATTTTCTGGGGTTGATATTTTTTTTCCCTATGAACTCAACAAAACCGATTCACAGAATCATCAACTATCTCTTTTCTTTAACTATCTCAAAACTACACTATTAGACAACCGAGCTATGCAAAATGCAAAGAACTTACAAGCAAAAAAAAAAAAAAAAGATCTCTAAATAGTCAAAATAGCCCTCATATACAACAAGAGAAAACCTTGTTAAAAAAAAATTTTTTTTAGCCGGGCTCGGTGGCTCAGCCTGATTAATAATCACATGCTTTTGGGAGGCTGAGGTGAGTGGATTGCCTGAGCCTGCGGGTTTGAGACCCGCCTGGGCAACTTGGCGAGACCTCATCTCTACAATAATAAAAAAATTAGCCGGGCGTGGTAGCGTGCTCCTGTAGTTCCAGCTACTTGGAAGGCTGAGGCGGAAGGATCGCCAGAGCCCAGCAGGTCGAGGCTGCGGTGGCTGGGAGCGGCCACTGCACTCCAATCTGGGTGACAGAGTGAGACTCCAACTCAAAAAAAAAAAAAAAAAATTTTTTTTTTTAAAGACAGGGTCTCACTCTGTCACCCAGAAGGGAGTACAGTGGCGCAATCACAGCTCACCACAACCTCGACCTCCTGGGCTCAGGCAATCCTCCTGCTTCAGCCTCCTGCGTGGATGGGACTACAGGAGTGTGCCACCACGTCTGGCTAATTTTTGTATTTTTTGCAGAGAAGAGGTCTTACTATGTTGCCTAGGTTGGTCTTGAACTCCTGGGCTCAAGTGATTCTCCCACCTTAGCTTCCCAAAGTGCTGGGATTACAGGCATGAGCCTGTGCCTGGCCTCAAATTTTTATTTTATACATAGTTCTAGTTAGTTTAGTGATATGATTTTGGAACTTACAGATAGTAGAAGTAGCAAACTATTTGTTGTGAATATATATGAACAAAAATAAAAATAAAGAAGTTGCAAACTATAAGACAAAGTATGTACTAGACAGGGTTAGGAATAGATAGCCTGCGAGGCAGTTGCCAGAAGTAAAATATACCTCACAGAAGTAGAAGATATAGATATATGTTTTTTAAAGGCGGTAAAATGCATAGCTATCTGGGGCCACATGGGGGAGCCAACAACTCTCCAATAGATAACTCTTAACTACTGTTGATAGTTAGCATTATCAAAAAGGTAATCCAGAGGCATTAATGAATGTTTACATAACGTTAAAATGCTGTGCTTAAGAGGGGAGCAGAATGTGTGTTTTATATAAAAAACAGATAATTTTTTTAAGGCTTGAGAAGAGGAAACTTTTTGTTACCAGAAAAATTTATTTAAACAAGTTCAGATGAATAAGGTATTACTTAATGTAACTGCTTATATGAAGCTCTAGACATTACCCAGAAAAAACAAACAAACAAGAAAAAGACTTCATAAGCCTTAAACTAAAGTGGAATACAGTGGCCAGACCATGTAAACACATAAGGTACTTTCAGATACCTGAGTTGTTGGAAATCAGAAAAAACTTGTTATTCTGTCAAGTTCCTTTTTGCCCTATAAAACGTATCCTGATTTCCTAAGAGGACAGTAGAGGAAGCAATCTTAGTTGGATATTTTTAAATATCCATTTTTGTCTTCTAAATAAGACATTTAAACTTAGATATAGAACTAGAAGTATCGTTAAATTATAGGAACTGTCCACAGACCAGCTTTAAGTCAGCTTACAAGGGAGGTGCTATGGACAGGTGGGTTTTGAACTGATAACATCAATGGTCCCCAGCATAGCTCCCTAGCTAACAATGATGTGAATTATAAATGAACTGCCCATTATTCTTCTAAGTTACCATTAACCAAATACTTAATTGTTACTTTATTTTCCACCTACTTTTCCATGATTCAACCTCTGCATAATTGAGTTCAAATATATTTTTTGAAATGTACTTTTAAAAGCAAAAGATGTCATATATTTCAAGATGCCTCCCCTTTTCAGGAATATGTAATCTCTAGCAATCTGTTATGGAAGGGTAATAAACAAGTGTACCTACTAAACTAGTAGAAATCAAAGGGCTACAATTTTTGAAGAATTATTAAAAGTAAATAATAAGTAAATATGTTATAGCCACTTATTATTTATAGTACAAAGTCTAACTCCAAATGCAAAATAATAAATAATAGCCAAGTTCCACTGAAGGTTTTCTATGTGCCAAGATACGAATTAATTACATTAAAAGCATGTCCTTATTTCAACCCACATAACCCTAAGTTCCATGTTACACACAGGGAGATTAAAATTTAAAGAAATCAAAGCAAATTTCCTAAGTCACACAGCTAGTAAGTGCAGATCTAGGATTTTTTTTTTTTTTTTTTGAGTTGGAGTCTCACTCTGTCACCCAGACTGGAGTGCCGTGGCCGCTCCTGGTCACTGCAGCCTCGACCTGCTGGGCTCCGGCGATCTTTCTGCCTCAGCCTTCCAAGTAGCTGGAACTATAGGCACACGCTACCATGCCTGGCTAATTTTTGATTTATTGTAGAGATGAGGTCTCGCCAAGTTGCCCAGGCGGGTCTCAAACCAGTGGGCTCAGGCAATCCACTCACCTCGGCCTCCCAAAGCGCTGGGATTATAGGCTGAGCCACTGAGCCCGGCCTAAGGTCTAGGATTTTAAACTAAGCAGCTTATGTCTAAAAGTCATACTCTGAACTACTATGTTAGAGAAAATGGCTCAATGAATAGGTGAATGAATGAATAAATCTTTATTTGGATATCATTTAATGTGTCCTCTAGTTACTAAAAATTTTAAGTGATTCTTTCCATTTAACGTTAAGTAAATTTTTTTTCTTTTTGAGTCAAGGTCTTACTCTGTCATCCAGGTTGGAGTATAGTGGCACAATCATGGTTCACCACAGCCATGACCTCTTGGGCTCAGATGATCCTTTGCTTCAGCCTCTTGAGTAGCTGGGAATACAGGCATGTACCTTCAAGCGAGCTACTTTTTTTTTTTTGCAGAGATGAAGTCTTGTTACGTTGCTATGGCTGGTTTTGAACTCCTGGGTTCAAGCAATCCTCTTGCCTTGGCCTCCCAAAGTGCCGGGATCACAGGTATGAGCCACTGTGCCCAGCAAAGGCAACTACATTTTGAGAGCAGAGAGTAGAAAGATAAATAGGTGACCTTCACCAAAACTAAACTCTATTGTTTGTCTACATGTTAAAAACACTCATAAAAAGTAGCTCACTGCTTGCAGGATATGAGGTAATAAAAACCCAGCTTGTTGTGGAAAGAAAGGGTCACCACCTTCCTCTAAGTGACAGCAGATTGAGATTAGCCCTGTGTGCATGAAAAAGTAGTTCCTAAACTGATTTGGATACTGCTATTTTGAAATTCAGTTATAGTCTGGCACCATCTCTTCTTTAAAGAACACCTACGAGTAATTGCCCCAAATTGAATAATTGTTCAAAAGTGCAGATCACAGTGTTCCTGGGTAGGCCAACGATTGAGCACCCACAATCTTACATAAAATAAAGGCTGACAGTAGAGCGCTCACTGAAACAAAGATTCTGAACATCTTGGCTCTAACAAGCAGGCAATCATGGGTTCAGAGGGAGGTGACAGATTGTGTGAAAAGCTGTCAAAAACTATGCTGACAGCATTGAGAACAATGCTGAAAAGGTAGTGTCAAAAAGTACCAAGTGTGTGTCAGTAACCAGGTCCTCAGGGATCAAAATTAAAGGGAAATAATGGAAATCCTAACAACAAGGTAGTAACTAAAATTATCAAATTATCAAACCAAAAGTGGCCAAAGTAAATGGAGGAGTCTCACACACAAAGCTACAGGAAGGAGGTGTTGTCCTTTTTGACCCATCCGTAATGGAACACACCACCCCAGCAAGAGGAAATGACTAAATGACACAGCATGTTAAGAAGCAAATCAGTCAGGCTTGGTGGCTCAGCCTGTAATCCCAGCGCTTTGGGAGGCTGAGGTGAGTGGATTGCCTGAGCCCGCGGGTTTGAGACCCGCCTGGGCAACTTGGCGAGACCTCATCTCTACAATAAGTCAAAAAATTAGCCGGGCGTGGTAGCGTGTGCCTGTAGTTCCAGTTACTTGGAAGACTGAGGCAGAAGGAACGCCGGAACCCAGCAGGTCGAGGCTCCAGTCTGGGTGACAGAGTGAGACTCCAACTCAAAAAAAAAAAAAAGGAAGCAAATCAAGGCCCGGCCAGGTGTCTCAGCCTGTAACCCCAGCACTTTGGGAGGTCGAAGTGAGTGGATTGCCTGAACCCACGGGTTCAAGACCCACCTGGGCAACTTGGCGAGACCTCGTCTCTACAAGAAATCAAAAATTAACCAGGCATGGTAGCGCATGCTTGTAGTTCCAACTACTTGAAAGGCTGAGGCGGAGGGATCGCCGGAGTCAAGCAGGTCGAGGCTGCGGTGGCTGGGAGTGTACCACTGCACTCTAGTCTAGGCCCAACTCAAAAAAAAAGCAAATCAAATGAGCTGAGTATTTACTAAGTATTCAATAGATGCTATAAATTATTATTAGGCTCATGTATTTATTGCCTAATACATCCAGTATTATACAAATATTTTTTCACTTGTCTCAACAACTCCATGGCATACATGTTATTGCCACAACTTCACAGATGAAGAAACTTGAGACTCAGATATCACATGGTTAGTAAATGGTACCACTAGGACTCCAATTTAGGTCTGCCAGACTAAAACAAATCTATAGTTTTTTCACTGATTTCATCTTAATTGCTAATTCTGTGAGACTCTGGTTAGATATTTGAGAATAATTAAAGACAGTCCTACTCTTTGATATTTCTCCATGGAGAATGAGGTCTCTGTCCTCTCCTCTGAATCTGGGAAGATCATGTTACTGCTTTTTACCAATAGATTATGGTGGGGTGGTGCCATGCTAATTTCTGGGCCCAGGTCTTAAGATATTGACGGCTTCCATGTTCCCTCTCTTGGAGCACTCACTCCTAGAAGTCAGCCACCATGTAAGAAGTACAATTATATGCACCAAGGATGACCAAGGTGTGAGTGAAGAAGTCATCTTGGGGGTGAATCAGGTGGTCAGCTGAAGCCAGGTTGATCAGGAAGGAACCACATGGTTGAATACTTCTCACATTTCTGACTCATGAGATTGTGAACAAAATAGATGGCTGTTTTTAGTTTTTAAAAATTTGAAATAGTTTCAGATTTAGAAAAAAATTTTCAAAAACATTACTAAGAATTCCTGCATACCTTTCACTCAGTTTCACCAAATGTTAACATCTTACCTAAAACCACAGTACAGTTATCAAAACCAAGAAATTTGTATTGAAATGTCAGATGCCTCACTAATGTCCTTTCCATGGTCCAGTATGCAATCCTGAATCATACATCGAATTTAGTTGTCACGTCTCCTTAGTCTTCATCTGGGAGAGTCTTTATTTTTCATGACCTTAACATTTTTTAAGAATACTGGCTAATTATTTTGTAAAATGTTCCTCAATTTGGTTTGTCTGATAGTTCCTTATCATTAAATTCAGTTTATGTGTTTGTGGCACAAATACCACAGAAGTGATGCTGTGCCCTGTCCAGTACATTCTATCAGGAGGCTCCATAGCATCAGTAGGTCTCACTATAAAATCACTGTTTTAAAGTCACTTCGTTTTCATGTAACTTGCTATGTACAAGTGAGGGGTAACCAGAACAGAATCCCTGTGTTTCTCTTTGATAAATTTCTTACTTCTATGATCTGTAGAGTAGTGCATTTTTTCAAAAAAAGGAGGTGAAAGTAACAGGTAATTATCATGCAAATATAAAGAAGGAACTATTAGCTGCTCTTAAATATAGGCTTTACAGCAATATTATAACATATTAGACAAAAGCTCCTGACTTTATTCTGTTTCTCTTATTTTTAGACCCTTTGAAAGTTCAGTCTTTTTGGATGGCTAAATAGTGGAGTTTGATGGAGAACCCAGTAGAAAGATGTGGTTTGGATTTGGGGTTGTGTTTCTAGATGTCCACTAGAGGTCAGAATCGCAGCACTAAAAATCAGGCGACAGCTTTAAAAAATTGTCACAGATCAGCACAGTAACTTTTATTTTTTTATTTAAAAAATTTTTTAAAATTATAGAGTTGTGGGGTACAAATGAAGATTCCCTTTTCTCCATACCCATACCAGCATCTCCTGTTTTTTGATTTATTAAAGATAACCATCCTTACTGGAGTTAGGTGGTATCTCACTGTAGTTTTGATTTGCATTTCTCTGATGATTAGTGAGGCTGAGCAGTTTTTCATGTGTCTGTTGGCTACTTGTATGTCATCTTTTGTGAAGTGTCTGTTCATGTCCTTTGCCCACTTTTTAACGGGGTTGTTTTTTTCCTTTCACTTTGAGTTCCTTGAGGATCCTAGATGTTAGGCCTTTGTCGGATACATAATTTGCAAATATTTTCTCCTATTCTGTAGGTTGTCGCTTTACTCTCTTGATGGTTTCTTTTGCTGTGCAAAGGCTTTTCAGTTTGATGAGATTCCACTTGTCTGTCTTAGCTTTTACGGCATTCACTTTTGGGGACTGGGTCAAGAATTCGTTGCCTACTCTGATGTGCATAAGGGTGTTTCCTATGTTTTCTTCTAGAATTTTTGTTGTTGTTGTCATTGGAATCTTAACTGTCATTCAGGCTGGAGTATACAGTAGCACTCCCATGGCCACTGCAGTCTCAACATGCTGGGCTCAGGCAATCCTTCCATCTCAGCCTTCCAAGTAGCTGGAACCACAGGTGCACACCACCACATCCAGTTAATTTTTTAATTTATTGTAGAGATGAGGTCTCACCAAGTTGCCCATGCTGGTCTCAAATCCCAGGGCTGAGACAATCCTCTTGACTCTACTACCCAAGTGCTGGGATTACAGTCATGAGCCACCATACCCAGCACCTAGGATTCTTATAGTTTGAGGTTTTATGCCTAGGTCTTTGATCCATTTTAAGTTGATTTTTGTATATGGTGATAGGTAGGGGTCTGGTTTCATTCTTCAGCATGTGGTAGCCACTTTTCCCAGCACTATTTGCAAAATGGGATCTCCTTTCCCCAGTGATTGTTACTGGTTGCTTTGTAGAGTTGGTTGAGAGACTATGTTTTTACTTCCGGAATCTCTGTCCTGTTCCATTGGTCTAGGTGACTATTCCTATACTAATACCATGCTATCTTGTAGCCTTGTAAAAAGTTTAAAATCCCACTTTGTTCCTTTTGCTAAGGATTGTTTTGGCTATTGTGCTCTTTTTTGTTTCCATATGAATTTTTGAATTGTCATTTCCAGGTCTGAGAAAAATGATATTGGTCATTTGATGGGTACTGTATTGAATCTGTAGATTGTCTTGGG
>CAUYQG010036205.1:0-15023 GCA_963574415.1 Tarsius wallacei | reverse complement strand
GGTCATATGGAGGGTCAATTTCTAGTTCTTTCAGAAATCACCACACTGTCTTCCAAAGAAGTTGCACTAGTTTGCATTCCCACCAGCAGTGTAGAAGTGTTCCTCACCAGTATCTGTTGTTTGTTTTATTAATGATAGCCGATCTTACTGGGGTTAGGTAGTATCTCAATGTGGTTTTGATTTGCATTTCTCTGATGATGAGTGAGGCTGAGCACTTTTTCATGTGTCTGTTGGCTGCCCGTATATCTTCTTTTGAGAAGTGCCTATTCATGTCATTTGCCCACTTTTTAATGTGACTGTTTTTTTCTTTTCAGCATGTTTGAATTTCTTGTAGATCCTAGATGCTAGGCCTTTGTCAGATATACAGTTGACGAATATTTTTTCTCAATCTGTGGGCAGTCTCTCTGCTCTCTTGGTTTCTTAGACTTTTCAGAAACTTTTCAGTTTGATGAGGTCCCACTTGTCTATCTTATTTCTTGTGGTATGGGCACTCAGGATTTTGATCAGGAATTGGTTGCCAGTTCCAATTTCCATGAGGGTTTCTCCAGCATTTTAGAAAGATTTTTATAGTTTGAAGTTTTATGTTTAGGTCTTTAATCCATTTAGAGTTATTTTTGTGTATGGTGATCGGTAGGGGGTCCTGTTTCAATCTTCTGCATGTGATCAGTCAGTTTTCCCAGCACCATTTACTAAATAGGTTCTCCTCTCCCCAGTGGTTGTTGTTGGGAGCTTTGTCAAAGATGAGTTGATTGAGAAATTGAGGTTTTTCTCCCAGGATCTCTATCCAGTTTCATTAGTCTATATGCCTGCTCTTATACCAATACCAGACTATTTTGATTACTGTAGCCTTATAGTAAAGTTTAAAGTTGTAAGTGTGATTCCTCCCACTTTGTTTCTTTTGTGAAGGATTGTTTTGGCTATTTGTGGTCTTTTATGTTTCCATATGAATTTTCTTATTGTCATTTCCAGGTCTAAGAAGAATTATGATGGTAATTTAATAGGTATTGCATTGAATTTGTAGATTGTCTTCCATAGGATGGACATCTTAACAATACTGATTCTTCCAATCCATAAGCATGGAACATTTTTCCATTTGTTTGTGTCCTTGATTTCCTTGAGCAGTGTTTTGTAGTTTTTGTTGTAAAGGCCTTTCACCTCTCTGATCAGGAAGATGCTGAGATACTTCTTTTATTTGTGGCTATTGTGAATGGGATTGTGCTTTTTAATTTGGTTCTCTACTTTTTTGATTGGTGTATAAGAATGCAGCTGTCTTTTGTGTGGTGTTTTATTTGTATCCTGAGACTTTGCCAAAGTCCTTTATCACTGCAAAGAGGTTTTTGACAGATTATCTTGCATTTTCAAGGTATAGAATCATATCATCAACAAAGAGGGATAGAGTTACTTCCTCTTTTCCTATTTGGACACCCTTGATTTCTTTCTCTTGTCTGTTCTAGCTGGGACTTCCAACACTATGTTGAACAGGAGGGGTGAGAGTGGGTAGTTTGTCTTCTTCTGGTTTTCAGGGGAAATGCTTTAAGTTTTTGTTCATTTTGTAATATGTTGGTTGTGGGTTTATCATAGATGGCACTTACTATTTTTAGGTATGTTCCCTGTATGCCTAAGTGTTCAAGGGTTTTTATCAGGAAGGGATGCTGGATTCTTTGGAAAGCTTTTTCTACATTTAATGATATAATCATGTGATTCTTGCTTTTACATCTGTTGATGTATTTAATTACATTTATGGTCTTGAGAATGCTGAAGCAGCCTTGCATCCCAGGGATGAAGCCTACTTGGTCATGGTCAATGATTTTTTGAGGTGTGTTCTTGGATCTGATTTGATAGAATTTTTGTGAGAATTTTTGAATCTATGTTCATCAGGGATATTGGCCTGTAGTTCTCTTTCTTTGTTGGAACTTTACCCAATTTAGGTATCGTGTGATGCTAGCTTCATAAAAATTTTTTTGGAAGCATTTCATCTTTCTTGATTGAAGTATTTTCAAAAGGATTGGTATCAGCTCCTTCTTGCATGTTTTGTAGAATTCTGTTGGAAAGTCATCTGGTCCGGGGCTTTTATTTGGAGGTAGTTTTCAGATGACAGAGTCAATTTCCTAGGTTGTTATTGGTCTATTTAGGGTCTCAATTTCCTCTTGTTTCAACCTTTGGAGGTTGGTGGTGTCAGAAAATCCTCCATTTTATTTAGGTTTTTGAGTTTGTTTCCATACAGGTGTACATAGTAATCTCTGATAATCTTTTGTATTTCTTTGGCGTCAGTTGTGACTTGATCTTTTGCATTTCTGATTGTATCTATTTTAGCTTTTTCCTCTCTTTTTCTTGGTCAGTCTGATTAGGGGGTCTGTCAATTTTGTTTATCCTTTCAAAGAATCAGCTTTTTGTTTCATTGATTTTTTTCTATATTTTTGTCTTCTATGTTCTGTATATGGGCCTTTACTTTGGTGATCTTGATTCCTTTGATGAAGTTAGGATTTTGGTGGACTTGTCCTTAGGTGGTTTGTTAGGCTGTTAACTTGTGATCTTTCTATTTTCTTGATGTGTTCTTAGAGATATAAATTCTCCTCTTAGTATATTTTCATGACATCGCAGAGGTTTTGGTAAGATGTGTCTTTATTTTCATTTGTTTACAGGAATCTTTTAATTTCTGCTTTGGTTTCTGTGTTGACCCAGAAGTTGTTCAGCATCATGCTTTATGCCCATGTCTTTGTGGGTTTTGGGGGAATTTTGTTCGTGTTGATGTTTATTTTTATTCCATTGTGGTCTGAGAGGGTGCATAGCAGTATTTTGATCTTATGAAATTTTTTAATGCTTGATTTATGGCCGAGGATGTGGTTGATCTTAGAGTACATTCCATGTGGTGATGAGTAGAATATATATTCTCTGGTTGTTGGGTGGAGTGTTCTGTAGGTATCAATTAAGTCCTTTTGGTCAAGTGTCAAATTAAGGCTCCAGATCACTTTGTTGATTTTTTTGCCTTGATGCTCTATCTAGGGTTGTTAGTGGGGTATTTAAGTTCCCAGCTATGATAGTGTTAGAGTCAATATCTTTTTTTAGTTTATTAGTAATTGCGTTATAAAACCTGGTGTTCCTATGTTGGGTGCATACCTGTTTAGAATGGGTATTTCCTATTGATTAATTGAAACTTTTACCATTTTGTGGTATCCTTCCATACCTTTTTAAATTTTTCATAGCTTAAATGTTATTTTGTCTGGTATTAAGATCATGACTCTTTTTTTCTTTTGTGTTCCATTTGCCTGAAAATTTGAGACATACTCTTTGAGTCTGTGAGTGTCCATTCTAGTGAGAGGTGTTTCCTGGAGAGAGTATATTGTTGGGTTTTGGTTATTTAATCTCAGAGCCTTGGTTATTTAATCTCAGAGCTTTGGTTATTTAATCTCAAAGCTTGAAGAACAAAATATGGAACTAACTCAAACTGTTAAAAACATAGAAAGAAAGCTTGAAAAGATGGAACAAGGCCTTCAAGAGATGAGTGATTATATTAAGAGATCAAAATATGGAACTAACTCAAACTGTTTGCCATTCTTTGTCTTTTCAGTGGGGCATTGAGTTTGCCATTCTTTGTCTTTTCAGTGGGGCACTGAGTCCATTCATGTTCATGTTGACTATTGAGATGTGAGAGTCTGTCCCTGTCATGAGGCTTTCATAGAGTTTTTGTTGTTATTGTTGTTGTTTGTTGGCTGGTTGGTTTTCTTTTGATTTTGGGATTGGTATATGTGTGTGTTTTCGATTTTGCAGTCACAATGCATGCTGTGTTGGTTCTGTTTTTCTGCATTCTTGAGAAGAGTGTGGTCAGTCTTTTTTTCTTTCCTTGTTTAATACCTTCTTAAGTGTCTCTTAGAGAGCTTGTCTAGAGGCAGCATAGACTCTTAGGGATTGAATGTCTGGGCAGGATTTGAATTCTCCATTCCTGATGAAGCTTAGCTCAGCTGAGTAGGAAATTCTTGGTTGGAATTTTTTATCCTTGAGAATTTTGAAGATTTGACTCCTGTCTCTTCTAGCCTGTAGTGTTTCTATAGTGTTTCTAATTGGTTTCTGTAGTGTTTCTAATTGGTCTTCTCCAGTAGTCTAACCTTTCTCACTGCATTTGGGATTTTTTCTTTTATACTTGTTTTGTGTAAGTAAATTACTATATGTCTAGGAGTTGGTCTTTTTATTTGGTGCCTTACAGGATTTCTCTGAATCTCTTGTGTTTGGATTATTGTGTCTCTGACAAGATGTGGAAAGTGTACTTGGGTGACCTTGTGGTATGTTTGTTTCAGGCTGCTCTCATTCTCCTTTTCTACTTTGGAGTTACCAATCAGTTGTAAGTTTGATCTCTTAATATAATCACTCATCTCTTGAAGGCCTTGTTCCATCTTTTCAAGCTTCCTTTCTATGTTTTTAACAGATTGAGTTAGTTCCATATTTTGTTCTTCAAGCTCTGAGGTTCTTTTTTCTGCCTGGTTAATTCTGCTTTCCATGCTTGTGAGTTTATTATTTATTTTATTTACTGTGTTCTTTATAGCTTGCATCTCAGTGTTTAATTTTTTCATGTTTTCTTCTTGCCTTTCTTGGTTTTTATTCATCTTTTCTAACCATTTCTTGATATCTGCATTGGTGGCCTGAGACCAGTCTTTCTGAGTGCTCTTCATTGTTTGAGTTCCAAAGTCTGATCCTCATGCACTATCCTTTTTGGACTATGTAGATACCTGTGTTTTATCTCTGATTTCTCTTCATTTGTGATAGATTCTTCTTTTTCTCTTTACTTCCATTGCTCAGTGAGAGAGGGAGTAGTTTTCACTTTTTTTCTCAAACCCCTAATCTTCCTTTGGTAAAGTGTCTGGATTTGTTGGATTTTGAAGCCTGGTTGGGGGTGAGGAGCTGTGCTGTCCTTTTGTAGCTTTGATAACTGAATAATGTACGTTGGGGAGTGCTAAGTTTTGAAAGCTGCCTGCAATTCACAATGCTCATTGACTGGACTGTGGGTCCCCAAGAACCCACTTCCCATCACCTTATAGCATGTCCATGCAATGAAAACATATGTATGTCCCCTGGGTATAAGGTAACATGTGGGAAAGCAAAGGTACTAAGAAAGAAAGAAGGGAGAAGAAAGGACAATAAGGAGAGTGAAGAAGAGAAGGAGAAACAAACAAACAGATAGACAAATGAACCAGTAAAGAAACAAGAAAAGAGAAAAAATCTAAAACTGATGACATGAAGAGAATTTCACACTCATATATGCTCTTGTATAAAAAAAGAAGCAAAACAAGCTCAAAATCTGATATAATCTTTGAACTCCCTCTTGTGGCAGTTTCTGAAGCTTCATGTTCCTTGTAGGTATTTCCCAAGCATCTCTGCTTTTTGAGCACAGCAGAGGGGAGGAAGTTCCAACCTCTATATCTGTCCTGCTCACTGTGCAGTGTGTGGGGGGGTAGGATGTAAATCTTCCCAAACTGATCTACCTGTGTTCAGCTCACTCTATGTATGCTGTTCATCTCGCTCCCCACATAGCTCATATGTCTTGTGAATCACTGGGAAAAGGAAGCTGTCCAGGCTGGGATTGGTAGCTCATTCCTGTAATCCCAGCACCCTGGGAGGCAAAGGTGAGAGGACTGCCCAAGTCCATGGACCTGAGACCAACCTGGGCAAACTGGCAAGACCTCATCTCCACAACAAATCAAAAAATCAAGTGGGCATTGTAACTCACACCTGCAGTTCCACCTACTTGAAAGGCTAAGGGAGAAAGATCACCTGAGTCCAGTGAGCTGAGGCTGTGGTGGCCACGAGGGTGCCATTCCACACCAGCCTGGGTGGCAGAGAAAGGTTCCAAACCTCCACCAAAAAAAAGGGGGGGGGAGATTTGGATCACTTTAAAACTCACTGATGCTCATCTGCTGTAGACTGGGTTCTTTATGTCTCATTGTAGCTGTAGACCCACAAATGTTTCAACTAAGGAGCTGGGATGCCTAGGTCTCTTCAGTGGGCCTATCCCTCCTGGGATACTGTACCCAGGGTATCCTCTTTGGGTTGGCAGTGATCTATCTCAGAGAGGTGCTGGATTTGCTCCTCAGTCTCAGGTAGTATCTCTGCTGTTCATGTGGGTGGGCCAGAGCCTGTCTCTTCTCGGTTACCAGGACATATGTGGTAGGGACCTCCCTGTGTCCTATCCTCTGTTGAGACTTGGTGGCTAGTTTCTTCAGTGTATTTTCTCCATGGTTCCTGCAGTCTATGTCTGATCTGGTGCTAAAGGCTGTGGTGATGGGTGCCACTAGCAGCCAATGTTTTTGCCACTTTCTTCTGGGTTTGGTAACCAAAATGATACCTGCCTCTGGACTGTGGATTGTGCTGGGAACTGAGTTGTGTGCATGGGGCAGCCACCTCAGCAGGAAGGTTAGGTTGCTTGTTCCATGTCCCCACTCAGTCAGACACTCACACCACCCACTTGCTGACACAATTGCATGCATTTTCATCCCTGTGCCCACTCATTTATGCAAAGACTCACACACTCTGACTGACTCTCCATCACCATCTTGACAGAGCCCTTCCCTTGTTTTTTTCAGTAATCAGTGTGTCTTTCTTTTTGACTATTCTCCAGATCTCTTTATCTTTGGTTTTCAGCAGTGAATATGATATGCATAGGTGGATTTTTTAATTTATGTTTCTTGGTGTTGTGTAAACTTCTTGGATCATTAGCTAAGTGTTTATTATTAATTTTGAAAAATTATTGGATATTGTTTCTTCAAATACTCTTCTGCCCTTCTCTCTTTCTTTTCCTTCTGGCATTCCAATCATATATAAATTAGATTATCTGGTATTATCTTAAAGATCTCAAATTCTCTATTCTTTTTTTCCCCACTCTGCTTTTTCTCTTTGTTTTTCAGATGAGGTAGTTTCTATTGAAATGTCTTCAGGGCTATTTATTATTTTCTCAGTGTTTTAGATCTTACTGATTATCCACTGAAAATAATTTTTATCTCTATATTTTTATTTCTATCATTTTCCCTTTAATTATTTACTACAGTTTTCAATTCTAAGATAAAATTGCTTAACTATTATTGTATCTGTATTATATCTAAGGGAAGTTATAATGATGGCTTTTTTTCTTCAGAAGTATTCATTTTTGACATTTATATGAGTACACCTGTCCTTATGCTAGTCATTTATTATGGAGATTTGGATAATCCAATAGGGAGTTAAGCTAGGCATGAATCTTGTTTTAGTAAACCTCAGTGCACCTTAGGCTTCAAATTTCTCCAGTGATGCCTATTGTTTAGAATGTAAGTTAATTTTCCAGAGAATTTATCTCAATACCTACTTCTTCTTCGTTCTTGTCATTGGGTCTCCCTGCTTGATTTTAGGTCTTCCTTTTATTCTAATATATGGAGAATATGTAACTCTCAAAACTCTCTTACTGGTAGTCCACTGTTATTTTTACTTAAAACTTAACAATTTTATGGGGGTTGGAGGTAGACAGAAAACTACAGGACAGTCTCTGATAATCTGATTAAGCCTCAGTCTTAGATTTTTAGAGGTGTAGCCTTTACTCACCCTGCTTTACATGTTTTTCTGTTGTTTTATCAATGATTACTTTTTTTTTTCTGTTTCTCTCCCCATGGCTAATGTGAGTTTCTACAAGTGTCCAAGGGCTAAGTTTGGTTGCTCCTCCTCTGCATCTTAAGGCTTTAATTTTGTAGAAAAGATAACGAAAATTGGTATGAATGCAGTTTCAAAGGTGGCTTCTTTTCCTTTCCTCCAATTAGTAACAAGAGGACAAATTTTCAGGACTCTTACTAATCTGCCCTCTTGGTGCCTATTGGGGTTTTTGGAGGAATGAGTTGTAAGAGAATAAAAATCCCTTGTGTCTGATCTTCCCAAGGGTTTTACATTCACATTAGCACACATACAGTCTTTAGGAATTTGATCAAAGTTTCTAAGTGAGTCCTATTTCAGGCTTATATGGCATCCTTCAGTGTCTTCCCATGGTAGCAAATTTTAGGACACTTTTTTCTTGCAACCACTTGTCTTTCTTAGCATCAAGTTAGCCCTTGATGTTAGTTCTTTGGTAAGTTACAAAAGTCATTAATTGTGATTTTCCAGGGGTTATTCTGATGTAAGGGTGTTAATACTGCTTTTTCAAGCTTACCATTTGTCAGAAACAAGAATGCCATTCTTATATATTAAAAGTGAAACTGGGCTCGGTGGCTCAGCCTGTAATCCCGTGCCTTGGGAGGCTGATGTGAGTGGATTGCCTGAGCCCACGGGTTTGAGACCCACCTGGGCAACTTGGCAAGACCTCATCTCTACAATAAATCAAAAAATTAACCGGGCATGGTAGCACGCGCCTGTAGTTCCAGTTACTCGGAAGGCTGAGGTGGAAGGATCGCCGGAGCCCAGCAGGTCTAGGCTGCGGTGGCCGGGAGCGGCCACTGCACTCCAGTCTGGGCGACGGAATGAGACTCCAACTCAAAAAAAAAAAAAAAGTGAAAATATGAGTATCAAAATTTACTAATTAAAATATTTCAGAGGTGTCATTGTTTAGAAATAATGTATAAAATTATTAACAAGCTATTTTAGTTCTACCATAACTTGGTCTCAACTTAATTGTCCAAGTTCATGAATCAAAAAATTACTTTCCTTACCTTACCATGCACATTTATCAATTTGTTCCTTAGCTTTTACCATTTTTGTTTCCTCGTCTCATTCATTCACTTAGAATATTTTTTCTGCACTGTTTGTTACATCTGCTATATAAATATTTACTTAGACAACTAGGTTACAATGTGAAAGAGAGAGAAAAAAAAAAGTGTAAAATAGAAGGATTGAGAAAGCCTCTCCTGATCAGAATAATGTGGGGGGATATAATCATTTTATTGAGCACCAAAACAGGTTATTATCTGAAAGGAAAGAGTCTTAAGGTTATCACTTCTTTTGATTTAATATTGTAAATCTAGACAATCTCTACTCCATATCTTGTAGTCTATAACCTTCTTCTTGTCTCCTTTTCAGACATGATGAAACTTAAATATCCTTATTTTTCTGGGAACTTTGCATGCTTTCTTTTTCTGCAAATAATATCATCAGCTTCAGGTAAGAATATCTACTGTTTTCTGAGTTACACCTGTGGAAAGAAGCTAGAGTAGACATCCCAAGTGCAGTCTAACATATAAGAAACTTGAAAGTCATCACTACATTCTAACATCAAGTAAAACACTAAAAAAAGAAAAAAAAATCAACAACCTTTCCTAGATCCATATAGAGGTGAAATCACAGGGCAAACCATTGCTTTCAAAATTGGAGTGACACACAGGTAAATATGAAGAATCACAGCATAACAGAGCAGAAATCTATGGGCAGAAACCTCTGAGGGAACCAGTATTGAGGAATGAAAATTTAAATTATAATTATTGAATTGCCGAAGGCACTCTTATGGGATATGGACCGTAATTTTGTCTCTTACCTTCATGGTTTCCATCATATTCTCACAGTAAATATTGGAGAGAAATTTCCCTGTGCTTTCAGTAGGGAGATAAAGAAAGTAACCATTTTGAAATGTGCTCTTCTTAATAAGACCTGCTATCAAGAAAAACTATTTTACCAAGACTTACCTAGTGTTTCCTCAGAGCCTAACTGATCTAGGAAAGAAAAAAAATCCAATTCCAGCCCCCTGTAGCCATTCTGTCCTACTTAAGAAGTGGAGGAAAACTGAGAAGCATTGGTGTAGTTCATAGCCCAAGGGCACAGACCTACTAAAATATTGAGACTTAATCATAGGACTACAAAGTACCTCCCCTGACCTCATACTTTATCACCACATCACTAAAAACCTTTCACCAGAATTCCTTTTACCCAATGCATTATGCTTGGCTTTCAACAAAAAATTACAAGGCACACTAAAAGGCAAAATACCCAATTTGAAGAGACAGAGCAAGCAGCAAAACCAGACTCAGATATGTAATTGTGGGGATGTTGTAATTATCAGGTCAGGAATTTAAAACAACCATAACTAATATGCTAAGGGTTCTAAGGGGAAAAGCAGACATTATGAAAGAACAGGGAACTAACATAAGCAGAGACATAATACTTCTAAGAAAGAATAAAAAAGAATGCTATAGATCAAAAACACTGTAGCAGAAATAAAGAAGGCATTCAATGGGCTCATTAGTAGACTGAACATGACTGAAGGAAGAATCACTGAATTCTCTGATAAATAAATAGAAACTTCCAGAATTGAAAACAAAGTGAATAAATGGAAAAGAAAATTAGAAACTTTGAGACAACCATAAAAGGCATATTACACAGGTAATGGTAATAATAGAAGGAGAAGAATTAGAGACAGAAACAGAGAAATGTTTGAAGCAATGATGGATAAGAATTTCTCCAAGTTAATGTCAAACACCAAACCACAGATTCAGGAAGCTCAGAAAACACCATCCAGGAAAAATGCCAAAATCTGCACCAAGGCATATAATGTTTAAAATGCAGAAAAATCAAAGATAAATTTAAAATTTTTGAAGAAGCTAGAGGATTAAATTAGCTCACCTATAGAAGAGCAAATATAAGAATTACATACGGCCGGGCTCAGTGGCTCAGCCTGTAATCCCATGCCTTGGGAGGCTGAGGTGAGTGAATTGCCTGAGCCCACGGGTTCGAGACCTGCCTGGGCAACTTGGTGAGACCTCATCTCTACAATAAATCAAAAAATTAGCCGGGTGTGGTAGCACACGCCTGTAGTTTCAGCTACTTGGAAGGCTGAGGCGGAAGGATTGCCGGAGCCCAGCAGGTCGAGGCTGCGGTGGCCGGGCGTGGCCACTGCACTCCAGTCTGGGTAACAGAGTGAGTCTCCAACTCAAAAAAAAAAGAATTACATATAACTTTCAGTAACCATGCAATCCTGAAGAGAGTGAAGTGAAATATGTAAAGTATTGAGAGAAAAAAAAACCAACATCAACATAAAATCTTATATTCTGCAAAAATATCTCGCAAAAGTGAAGAAGAAACACACAATGTCTCAGACAAGCAAAAACTGAGGGAATTTGTTGCCAGTAGACCTGCCTTGAAGTATATGTATAATAAGTGATTTTTAGAGAGAAAAGCAGAATGATCGAGGTCAGAAAAATTAGTATATATCACAATCATTATGGAAAAATAAATGAAGGAAATATAAAACCTATTTATTTATTTGTTTGTTTTTGTTTGTTTATTTATTTATTTTTGAGATGGGGTCTTGCTCTGTCACCCAGGCTAGAGTACAGTGGCATGATCATAGCTCACTGCAGCTTTGACCTCTTAGGCTCAAAGCATCTTCTCACCTTAACCTCCCAATGTACTGGGAAAACAGGCATGTGTCACAGCACCCTATTCATTTACTTATTTGTAAATAATCTAACAGATAATTGTCTGTTCAAAATAATAATAATAACAATGTGTTTGATGATTACAATTCATGTATAAGTAAGTGAATATCAATGATGCCACACAGGGCAGAAGAGAGGTTTTAGGAATGCTGTCATATCTGTGGATTCCATATCCATGAATTCAACTAACTTCAGATACAAAATATTTAGGGAAAACCAATTAAAAATTACATGGTATAGCAACTATTATCATAGTGTTTACATCGCATTAGGTATTATAAGTAATCTAGAGATCATTTAAAGTATCAGGAAAATGTGCATAGGATATGTGCAAATACTATGCCACTTTCTATAAGGAACTTGATTATCTGTAGATTTGGGTGTGGGAGGGAAGTATCCCCTGTGGATACTGAGGAACAACTGTACTTGATTATTGTATTTGCGCTACCATGAAGTAGTATAGTATTTTTTTAATGCTTTTTTTTTTTGCTTTTATAAGAGACTCCTTTTGGTTTTTAAATTTACAGTTAAAGTGCTGGGTGTGGTGGCTTACGCTTATAATTACAGCACTTTGGGAGGCCGAGGTGAGAGGATGGCCTCAGCCCACGGGTTTGAGACCAGCCTGGGCAACCTGGCAAGATCCTATCTCTACAATAAATAAAAAAATGAGCCAGGTGTGGTGGTGTGTGCCTGTAGTTCCAGCTACTTGGAAGGCTGAGGTGGAAGGATCACCTGAGTCCAGCAGGTCAAGGCTACAATGGCCATGAGTATGCATGTCACTGCACTCCAGTCTGGGCAACAGGGAGACTCCAACTCAAAAAATATAAATAAAAATATACAGTTAAAATGTTATGTATCTATTGTGTACAGTATAATGTTTTGACGCATGTATACGTTGAAGAATGCCTATGTCTAGCTAATTAACATATGTATTGCCTCACATTGTTATAATTTTTGTGGTGAGAACACTTAGAATTTACTTTTAAAAATTATTTTTCAAGAATGCAACATATTTTTATTAACTACAGTCATTTTGTTGTACAATATATTTCTTGAGTTTATTCCTTTGAACTGAAATGCATCCTTTGACCAATGTCTCCCAAACGTTTCCCCTCTCAAGTGCCCCAGCCCTTAGCAACCACTTTTCTATTCTCTACTTCTTTTTTTGTAATTTATTATTATTTTTATTGAGGTAAAATACACATGTATAATTTACCATCTTGCCATTTTAAAGTACACAATTCAATGGTAATAAATACGTTCATATTCTCTTTTTCCCCTTCACTCTACTTCCCCTTACTCTTCCTGGTCTCTGAAAACCACTAGTCTACTCTCTATCTTCACGAGATCCACTTTTTTAGAGTGAAAACATGCAGTATTTGTCTTTCTGTGCTTGGCTACTTCACTTAGCATAATGATTTCCAATTCCGTTAATGTTTCCGCAAATGACAAGATTTCTTTATATTTTTATGTCTGAATAATATTCTGTTGTGTATCTATATCACATTTTCTTTATCCACTTATCCACTGATAGGTACTTAGACTGATGTCATATTTTGGCTATTGTGAATAGTGCTGCAATAAACATGGGAGTAAAGATATCTCTTTGATAGTCTAATACTGGAATTTCTGGATCATATAGCAGTTCTATTTTTAGGAGCTTTTTGGGGGGGGGATGTAAACTAGTACAACCTCTGTGAAAAACAGTGTGATGATTTCTAAAAAATCTAAAAATATTTTTAGGTTTTTGAGACACCTCCATACTGTTCTTCATACTTACTGTACTAATTTGCATTCTCATTAACAATGTGCAAGGGTTCCACTTTCTCTACTTCCTCACCAGCATGTTATTGCCTGTCTTTTTGGTACAAGTTATTTTAATTTAAGTGAGATGATATATCATTGTGGTTTTTATTCTCATTTCTTTGATGATTAGTGATGTTGAACATTTTTTATATACCTTTTGGCCACGTGGATGTTTTCTTTTGAGAAATGTCTGTCCAGATTGTCCATTTTAATTGGATTATTAGTTTTCTTGCTATTGAGTTGTTTCAGTTCCTTATATTCTGGCTATTAATCCCTTATCAGATGGATAATTTGCAAACATTTTTTCCCATTTTATGGATTGTCACTTCACTTGGTTGGTTTTTTCCTTTATGTGCAGAGGCTTTTGATCCTGACATAATCCCAAGTGTCTATTGTTGCTTTGATTGTGCTTTTGAGGTCCTACACACATTTTTTTTTTTTTTTGCCCACCCCAAAGTCCTGGAGCATTTCTCCAATGTTTTCTTCTAGTAGTTTTATAGTTTCAGGTCTTAATCCATTTTATTAGATTTTTGTGTATGGTAAAAGATGGAGGTTTAATTTTATTTTTTGCATATAGTTATCCAGGTTTACCAGCATCATTTATTAAAAATATTGTCCTTCTCCAATTAATGTTCTTGGTTTCTTTTTCAAAAATCAGTTGACTGTAAATGCATGGGTTTATTTCTGGGTTCTCTATTCTGTTTGTTCTGTGTGTCAGTTTTATTCCAGTATCATGCTGCTTTGGTGACTATAGCTTTGTAGTAAATTTTGAAGTCAAGTAGTAAGATGCCTCTATCTTTGTTATTTTTTGCTCAGGATTGCTGATGGCTTTGGCTATTCAGGGCCTTTTTTTGTTCCATATAAACTTTAGGATTTTTTTTTTCTACTTCTGGGAAGAATGTCATTGGTATTTTGATAGCAATTGCAATGAATCTGGAAATTGCTTTGGGTAGTGTTGTCATTTCAACTATGTTAATTATTCCAATTCATGAGCTTGAAATATATTTCTATTTTGTGTGTGTCTTCCACTTTTTAAATCAGAGTTTTACAGTTTTCCTTGTAGAAATCTATACACTTTTGATTAGATTAATTCCCAGGTTTAAAAAAAAATCTCTAACCTACGTACTTTCTGGCAAAATACAGTGCTTGAATTTCATCCCAGAGCAGTAGTTGGTTTCTTGCCCAACAGCCATTGTTCCCTTCCTCCTTCCTATAATAACTCTGATTTCAAGTAGCTCATTACATAGCCAACTCTCCAACAAGCTGTAGGGATGAAAATGATTTATTATTTATGTTTATCAATTATTAGCGTGGGAGTGGGTATTTGATACAATTTAGGCTAAAGAATTGTGAGGAAAGCTTGCTGAAGACTTCTGAGAAAGTCAGTCTTTCTCCAGGAAAACCCAGAAGTGATTTCTACTCTGTCTACATGTTATCCCGCACAGATGTGAGGCCCAGACTTCTGCGCCTGAACGTGATACTGACCCATAAGAGACTATACAGAAGTCTCTTGAGTGAAACTAAAGCCTACCCTGCTTTGGTCTTCTGGGTTGGTGAGGCAGTACATTCTTTAATAGAAGCCAGTTCAAGACAGGTTTTTTTTTTTTTTGAGTTGGAGTCTCACTCCGTTGCCCAGACTGGAGTGCAGTGGCCGCTCCCCACCACCGCAGCCTCGACCTGCTGGGCTTCGGCGATCCTTCCGCCTCAGCCTTCCGAGTAGCTGGAACTACAGGCGCGCACTACCACGCCCGGCTGATTTTTTGATTTATTGTAGAGATGAGGTCTCGCCAAGTTGCCCAGGTGGGTCTCGAACCCGCGGGCTCAGGCAATCCACTCACCTCAGCCTCCCAA
>CAUYQG010036200.1:0-34262 GCA_963574415.1 Tarsius wallacei | reverse complement strand
CCGGCTAATTTTTTTGATTTATTGTAGAGATGAGGTTTCGCCTGCCCAGGCGGGTCTCGAACCCGCGGGCTCAGGCAATCCACTCACCTCAGCCTCCCAAGGCGCGGGATTACAGGCTGAGCCACCGAGCCCGGCTAATTTATCAACTTTAACCCCAAAATACATGATAATGTGAGAAAATAGTAGGCACTGTTTTGTTTTTATAGCTTTATAGTCTGTGGTCAATTTGGGGAAAAAAAATTTTAAAAAACACCTTGTCCTTCACCACAGAGAGTTTGAGAAGACCAGACTTATAAGTCAATCTTCCAGGTGCTCCAAGGGAATATAAGGATGAATAATACCCAGACCCTGATTTCAAGTTTTTCCAGCTTAGCTATTTTCTATCTGGAAGAGTAGCTTAACTGACCTCAGATTCTTCATTTGTAAAATAGTAATTAATAGCTATTGGATTTTTTTCTGAGAATTATGCAAGATTGTGTATTTAAGCCACTTATTACAACACATGGTTCATTATAAGTAGTCAATAAACAGTAGCATCTGCTATTCCAAGAATTTATATTATATTGGGGAAGAAAATTCATACAGAAAAAATATTATAATGTAGGTTAATTTGCAACATGTGTTTTAAAAGAGATATGAACAAGGGCAAACCCACAGGTCGCCTCCCACTGTGGGAGATTTTCTGTCCTCTCAATAAATCCTGCTTTCAAAAAAAAAAGAGATATGAACAAAATGCTAGTTCTTGTTAGGTATACTATTTCTGGTGGGGGAAATTAGAAAAAGTTTCATATAGAAAGTAAGAAGAGATTTGAATGAAATTTTGACAAGTAGAAAACTGTGTGTGTTTGTGCATGTGCTCATGGTTGTGCACTCCAGGGGTGGTCATTCCATATAGACGGGGATGTGGACAAAGCCACAGAAGTAGGACAGATTAGGATGTGAATAATAAAAGGAAAACTAAGTTTGAGAGTCAAAAGACATGAGGTGAAATTCCAGATTTACCTCTAATTTAACAGTGAACCAAGAATTGTAACATTATATTTCTAGCCATCAAGAACTCAGTTTCCTCTTTAACATGAAAGGATTCAAGTAAATTAGATCTTTTCAACTAGATCCTATTTCTTGGTAGGATTGCAGAATGCAGTGAAGGACACCAGTGAGGTTCACAAGACTTCAACACTTCAATTTAAGCAGTTTTTCTTTGGCACTCTGCTTTTATGAAAGAAGATTTTTGTTATTGTTGTCATTGTTGTTTTAAACAAACGTTGGATAACAGCCACAAGATAATTTTATGAATCTATGAAAAACATAACAGTAAGTAATAGAGTTTGATTGGAGCATTAGTTACTTGTGAACAAACAGTAACCAACACAAACTAAAAAGTTAGGCTAAAACTGATCGTGGAGAAACCTGAATGCTATACTAAGTCTGAGCATTGATTGTTTGGCAGTGGAGAACTGTGAAGGTTTTCTCCAAAATAATGTCATCATACTTGAAATTTTTTAAAGATGCACTTTTGGGAAAACTGCAGACTCACATGAAATTGTAAGAAATAACGCTGAATCATGACCCCTGCACCTTAGCTGATGCAGTAGCCCACTTGCTGGGAACTGGTGCCCTGGCTGAGTGGAGCACTCGCACCTTTGGTGCCTGAGCCTATGTGGCACCCCATATTCTGGGAAACTAGTGGCTTGGCCATGCAGAGCAGTTATGCCCCCCACCCTTGAATACTGAGCTGAAGTGGCATCTCCCTTTCTGGGGGATGGGAGACTGGAAGGATATGGCACATAAGCTGATGTGGTGCCCTTCCTCCTGGGAAACTGGTGCCTTGCTTGAGTTGAGCAATCATGCCTCCTAGACCACAGCTCTTGCAGTTCCCCACATCCCTGGGAAACAGTACCGTCTGAGCTTGGTCACTTCACTGGGTCAAGCAGCAGCAGCAACCTGCTTCCCTAAAAATGAAAAAAGTCTGAGGGACTGAAATGACTAGCCTACCTGGGTAATGGAGCTGCTGTTACACTGCTGCTCACCTTCCAGGGTCCAAGCCACAGCTGCAGTTTGCCATTCTTTGTTCCTTGCTGTCACTGCAACTGACCTTAAAAACCTAGGCCACCGCCATGTCCCCCCATTCCAGGGTCGAGAGCCACCATTGTATGATGTCTCATCCTTGGGGACCCAAGTTGCTGCTGTGCTCCATTGAATATGGGACCTCAATTGCAGCTGCACCATTCTCTGAAGCATCTCTTCTTCCCTAAAGCAGTGCCAGTGCTGTGCCCTGCCTCCAGGTTTACAGTCATATCTCCATTCCCTTCCCTTAGGCTTGAGCTGCTGGGGTGCAGCACAGAGCCACAGACTCCGGCTTTGTGGGATATCTGAGTGCAGCTGTGCCTTGAAAACTGAAACTGTAGCCTAAAAGTCCCATGCCACAGTAGTTACACAAGACCCTGAGCCCAGAACCTCAGCTCCACAGCCACTTCTACCACCTGCACTCTGAAATACAGTGCCACCATGGCTTTCTGTGGACTATGTTAGACCCAATGACGAGAGGGCTCACCTTAGCTAAAACTCTACATTGTGGAGAAAACAAGAAAGAGGACACAAAAATCTGTGACATTGAGGACTCTAACAACCTATTCTGCTGCCACAAACTCCTGCAGCCTAGGACACCGAGGTACTTGAGAAAATTGCTGATATTGATTACCCCTGAAGAAGCTGCACAGAGACTACTCCAATGTGTCCAATAGAAAAAGAGTCGATGCACCCTGCCCAACTTGTACTCTGGGTCCCACCTGCATGTGAAGTATTTCTCTAAGAAAGTCAATTTGTAAATATTAAAAAAGGTGACTGCTCAATGCACTCCTCAGATGCACAGACATTAATGCAGGGACCAGAGAAATATGAGAAAGCAAGAAACATAACACGGCCAAAGGAACACAGTAATTCTCCAGTAATTGACGTGAGCGAAATGGAAATTTGCAAATTGCCTTAAAAACTCAAAATCTTAAGCAAACCCAGTGAGATACAAGAGAATACACATAGACAATCCCATAAAGTCAGGAAAACAATTTATGATCTCAATGAGAAATTTGAAAAAGAGATTAAAAATATTTTAAAATAACCAAAAAAGGAAATGTTGGAGCTAAGACTGTCAATGAATAAAATAAAATAAATACAAAGCTCCAGTAGCAGAATAGATTGATCAGAAGAAAATAATCTGTAAATTTGAACACATTTCTCTACAAATAACCCTGTCAGGAAAAAAAACTAACAGAAAAAAGAGTGAGAAAAACATAAAATTTATAGGACACCTTTAAGTGAAAAAATTTCCATATTACAAGAATTTCAGAATGAGAGGAGGAAGCAGTGCCAACATATTTTTAAGGAAATAATTCCTGGAAACTCCTCAAGTCTAACTTCTTTTTTTTGTTTATTTGTTCTTCCTGGCATTTATTTGGACCACCTGAAACACAATGTCCACCAGTACACCATATGACAATGTAACGAATATGCATGTGTACCACCTGAATCTAAAATATTCTTTTTTTAATGTAAAGACAGATTTCTAAAAACAAACAAAAAAGATAATAGACATCTTATATACAAGGTAATTTCCACTATACTCAAAGTGGTCATTTTAGCAGAAATGCTGCAAGCCATAGAAAATGGTATGATATATTCAAAGTGCTTAAAGGAAAGGAAAAAAAAACTGTCATTCAAAAATATTACATTCAGCAAAGTATCCTTCAGAAATGAAAGAGAAATAGACTTTCACAGGCCAAAAGAAAAAAGAAAAAAAAGGTGAAGAAATTCATCCTATCCATCCTACAGGAAATGCTTAAGGGAGTTCTTCAAGTGAAAACAACAGGACATTCACTATGAACATGAAAACATGGAAAATACGAAGTTTACTGATAAATATTTAGTCAAATTTAGAAAATTCCAGTACTGTAATGGTAGTTTTTAAATTATTTATATCTCTAGTGTGGAGTATAAGTGAAAATGGTCAAAAATAACTAAAGATACAATAAATTGTTAAAAAAAACACAACATAAAATTATGTGAATTTTGACTTCAAAAACATAAATTGTTGTTTGGGCACAGTGGCTCATGCCTGTAATCTGAACACTTTGGAAGGTCAAGGTGGGAGGATCACTTGAGGCCAGGAGTTCAAGACCAGACTGGGCAAACATTGCGAGACTTCATCTCCACAAAAACATTTTAAAAACTAGCAAGCTGGGCATAGTGTCACATGCCTGAATTCCCAGTTATTGGAGAGACTGAGGTAGAAGAACTGATCCCAGCAAGTCAAGGCCACAGTGAGCTGTGACTATGCCACTACACTCCAACCTGGGTGACACAGTTATACTCTGACTCAAAGAAAAAATACACACACACACACATACACACACACACTCTTGGGAAAAGAGTAAAAGCCTAGAACTTTTGTATGTGACATAAATTACTTCTATAAGCTTAAAATAGTGGCTTGTAACTATAAGATGCTTTATAAAAGTCTCAAGATAGCCATGTAGCAAAATACCTATAGCAGGTATGAATGAGGACACAAACAAACCAGGAATTATATTTTGTAAGGTAGAAGCCTTGTACTACAGGCATCTCCCTCTACGTAAGTATTCTAGAAACCCATCAGCATCAGTGTGACAGCTAGCATTGTTGTGAGAGGCCACATTTGGCTTCAGTTATTCTATTTTTTTTAGATCGTTTCAGTGTGTTTGTCCATTTCACGATGGGTGATTTACAAGCACACCTACTCACATTGTGCTCAGTGTTCAGCAGTTTTTGACCCAAACTGCCATGACCCCCGTGCCTCACCCTTTCTATTTTAAAAAACTCATTTATTTTTGAAAAAAATAAAATCAGTCAACAAAATCTTAGCTGGACTAATAGAAAAGAGAGAAAATTTAAACAATCAGAAATGAAAGTGAAGACTACAACTGATGTCTCAAAATTTTAAAAGACAATAATAAACAAAAAGTTGAGAATTCCTAATCTGAAAATATAAAATCTCAAATGATCCAAATACAAGACTTTTTGTGTGTCAGCATGATGCCACAAGTGTAAAATTTCACTCCTAACCTCATGTGACTGGCTACAGTCAAAACACAAGCACACAGTACACAGCTTACTCAGCATCATCAAAGGAAAATAAAATTACTTCCAGAGTAGGCGTATAAGGCATATAAGAGACATAAATTTCATGTTTAGACTTGAGTCTTATTCCGAGATCAGTGTCGGCAGCAAAGTGAGGCCCCTCATCTCCACAAAAACTAAAAATTTGTTTTAATTTAATAATAATAATTAAACCCTTTCAATAAAGAACAGATCAGGATCAGATAGCTTTACAGCTGAATTCTGCCGACCATTTAAAGAAGAATTAATACCAATACACCAGAAGCATTTCCAAAACCTAGAGCTAAAGGAAATACCTTTTAACACACTTTAGGAAACCAATATATAAATCTTGATGTTTAAGCCAGACTATGACACCACAAGAAAACTATAGGCCAGTATCTCTGATGAATATTGATGCAAAAGCTATCAATTAAATAAAAGCAAACCAAATTCAACAACACTTTTAAAAAGATTATACATCATGACTAAGTGAGATTTTCCTGGCATGCAAGGTTGGTATAAAATCAAATAATGTGAACCATCATATTAATGGAATTAAGATATAAAGCACATTATTATTCAAATTGCTGGGCTCAGTGGCTCAGCCTGTAATCCCGTGCCTTTGGGAGGCCGAGGTGAGTGGATTGCCCGAGCCTGAGGGTTCGAGACCCGCCTGGGCAACTTGGCGAGACCTCATCTCTACAATAAAGAAGAAAACTAGCCGGGTGTGGTAGCGC
The DNA here is from genome assembly GCA_963574415.1 of Tarsius wallacei. Taxonomy (NCBI): domain Eukaryota; kingdom Metazoa; phylum Chordata; class Mammalia; order Primates; family Tarsiidae; genus Tarsius; species Tarsius wallacei. Next base: position 28,392 of record CAUYQG010036200.1, on the reverse strand, counting down.
ATGCCTGTAATTCCGGCTACTCGGAAGGCTGAGGCAGAAGGATCGCCAGAGCCCAGCGGGTCAAGGCTGCGGTGGCCGGGAGCGGCCACTACACCCCAGTCTGGGCAACAGAGCGAGACTCCAACTCTAAAAAAAAAAAAAAAAAAAAAAAAAAATTTTATTCAAATTGACACAAGAAAAGTTCTCAACACAGTTCAACATTTTTCTTAATAAAAACTCTCAGCAGATACAGTGTAGAAGGAATGTTCATCAAGATAATAAAGGCCATTTATAAAAACTCACAGCCAACGTCACAATCAATGTGAAAAAATTGACAGCTTTTCCATTCTGTTCTAGTATGAGACATTCCCACCACTCCTATTCAACATATTACTGGAAGTACTAACAAGAGCAATAAAAAAAGAACAAAGTAATAAAAATTATCCAAATCAGAGAGGAAGAAGTAAAATTAACTGTTTGCAAATGACATGAACCTACATGTAAAAAACCCCAAAGTCTCCACCAAAATATTGTTAGAACTAATAAAAGAATTCAGTAAAGTTGCAGAATACAAAAATAACGTACAAAAATTGGTTGTATTTTACACAAACATAACAGCCTATCAAAAAAAGAAATCCAGAATATTATTTTATTTACAATAGCATTGAAAAAAATACTTTAGAATAAATTTAATCAAGAAGTTAGAAAGTGTGTACACAGAAAGCTGTAAAATAATAATAAAAGAATTGAAAAGACAAATATTTGGAAATATACTCCAAACTCATGGATCAAAAGAATTGATATTGTTAAAAGCTTTGTATTACTCAAACCAACATACAGATTCAATACAATTCCTATCAAAATTCTAATGGCATTCTTCAAAGAAATAGAAAATAGTCAAAAACATATAGGAAAAGATGCTTAATTTCATTAATAGTGAAATATATGGAAATCAAAACCACTATGAGATACCATCTTCGTTTTTTCTCTTTTAATTTTTTTATTGTAAAGATGTGGGGTACGATTCAGGCTTAGGTATACAAATGTTCATTATACAGGTACCCTTGTTGATGAGGTGTGCCCCTCCTTCCACAGGCAGATTCCCACTACTGCCAATCCTGCTTCCCCACCCTGTCCTGGCAGTTTCCCACTACGGACAATCCTTTTCTTATAGCATTACGACAATTGTTCAAGGTCCATTTATGAGTGAGAACGTGTGATACTCAGTTCTTTGTTTCTGTGAGAGATCACTCAGTATTATAGACACTAAGTCCATCCAGGTTGCTGTGAAGTTCGTGATTTTGTTCTTCTTTATGGCTGTGTGATATTCCATCATGTGTATGTACCACATTTTTTAATCCAGTCCTCTTTTGATGGGCAGCACAGTTGGTTCCATGTTCTTGCTACTGTGAACAATGTTGCAATAAACATACATGTGCAGATATCTTTTTAATATAGTGATTTTAGTTCCTCTGGGTATATTCTCAGTAGGGAGATTGCAGGGTCGAATGAAAGGTCAATTTTTAGATCTTTTAGGAATCATCACACTGTTTTCCACAGAGGCTGTACTAGTTTACACTCCCATCAATAGTGCAGAAGTATTCCCTTTTCACCGCATCCTCTCCAGCATCTGTTATTTTTTTTTAGTTATTGATAATGACCATTCGGACTAGAGTTAGGTGGTATCTCAGTGTAATTTTAATTTGCATCTCCTTGATGAGTAATGAGGCTGAACATTTTTTCATGTATCTGCTGGCTGCTCATATGTCTTCTTTTGAGAACTGTCTATACATATTTTTTGCCCACTTTATAATGGGGCTGTTTTTTTTTTTTTCAGCACGTTTGAGTTCCTTGTAGATTCTAGATGTTAGGCCTTTGTCAGACATGGAGTTGGCAAATATTTTTTCCCAGTCTATGGGTTATCTCCCTGCTCTCTTGATAGTTTATTTGCCTTTGCAGAAGATTGTCAGTTTGATGAGGTCCCAGTTGTCTATCTTATCTCTTATTGCATGGGCATTTTGTGTTTTGATCAGGACTTGGTTGCCAGTTCCAATTTCCATAAGAGTGTCTCCTGCAATTTCTAGGGTTCTTATAGTTTGAGGCTTTGCGTTTAGGTCCCTGATCCATTTACAGTTGAATTTTTGTGTGGGGGGATAGGTAGGGGCCTTGGTTCAATCTTCTGCATGTGGTCAGTCAGTATTGCTAGCACCATTTACTGAATAGGTTCTTGTCTCCCCAGTGGTTGGTGTTGGAGGCTTTGTCAAAGATGAGTTGGTTGAGAAATTGAGGATTTGCTTCTAGAATCTCAATTCTATTCCATTGGTCTATATACCTGTTCTTGTACCAATACCAGGCTGTTTTGATTATTGTAGCTTTATAATAAAGTTTAAAGTCTGGCAGTGTGATACCTCCTGCTTTTTTTTTTCTGAGTTTTGTGGTTTTTTTGGCTATTCTTGGTCATTTATGTTTCCATATGAATTCCTGTATTGTTGTTTCTAGGTCTGAGAAGAATGTTGCTGGTAATTTGATGGGTATTAGGTTAAATCTGTAGATTGCCTTAGGTAAAATGGACACTTAACAATGTTGATTCTTCCAATCCATGAGCATGGAATATTTTTCCACTTGTTTGTGTCATCTTTGAGTTCTTTGAGCAGTGTTTTGTAGTTTTCATTGTAAAGGTCTTTCACACCTCTGGTTAGGAAGATGCCAAGGTATTTCATTTTTTGTGGCTATTGTGAATGGAATTGTGCTTTTTATTTGGGTTTCTGTTTGCTTACTATTGGTGTATAGAAATGCAATTGTCTTTTGCACATTTATTTAATAACTTGATACTGCCAAAGTCCTTTATTAGTGCAAGGAGTTTTTTGACAGATTCTTTTGGGTTTTTGAGGTATAGAATCATGTCATCTGCAAAGTGGGATAACTTGATTTCCTCTTTTCCTATTTGAATACTCTTGATCACCTTCTCTTCTCTGATTGCTCTACCTAGGACTTCCAAAACTATGTTGAACAGAATGGGTGAGAGTGGGCCTTGTCTTGTTCCAGTTTTCTGAAGAATGGTTCCAATTTCTGTCTGTTTAGCAGTGTGCTGGCTGTGGGTTTCTCGAAGATGCTTCTTACTATTTTGAGGTATGTTCCATCTATGCCTAGATGTTCCAGGGTTTTTATCAAAAAGAGGTATTGTATTTTATCAAAAGCTTTTTCTGCATCTAATAATATAATCATGTGGTGTTTGTTTTTATGTCTCTTGATGTATTTAATTACATTTATGGTCTTAAGAATGTTGAACCAACCTTGCATCCCAGGGATGAAACCTAATTGGTCATGGTGGTTGATTTTTCAGATGTGTTGTTGGATCCAGTTTGCTAGTATCTTGTTGAGAACTTTTAGCATCTGTGCTCATCAAGCATATGGGCCTGTATTTCTCGTTCTTTGTTGGGTCTTTACCTGGATTGAGTATCAATGTGATGTTAGCTTCGTAAAATGATTTGGGGAGAGTTCCATCTTTCTCAATCTCCTGGAATACTTTCAATAGAACTGGTATCAGTTCCTCCTTGTATGCTTTGTAGAATTCTTCTGGAAAGCCATCTAGTCCAGGGTTTTTTTTAGGGTAGTTTTCTTACGACATAGTCAATATCCTTGATTGTTATTAGTCTATTTAGGGCTTCAATTTCTTCTTGTGTCAACCCAGGGAGATTGTGTGATGTCAGAAAGTCCTCCTTTTCCTTTAGGATTTCAAGTGTGTTTCCATACAAGTGGACATAGTAGTCTCTGATAATCTTTTGTATTTCTTCAGGGTCACATGTGACTTCAACATTTGTGTTTCTGATTGTGGTTATTTGGGCTTTTTTTTTTCTTTTTCTTGGTCAGTCTAGCTAGGGGACCATCAATCTTGTTTATCCTTTCAAAAAACCAGCTTTTTGTTTTGTTTATTTTTTGTATTATCTTTTTGTGTTCTATGTCCCGGATTTGGACTTTTATTTTGGTGATCTGGGTTCTTCTGCTGAAGTTAGGGTTATGATGGTCTTGCTTTTCCAGCTTCCTTAGGTAACTTGTTAGGCTATTAACTTGTGATCTTTCCATTTTCTTCATCTGTGTTTGTAGAGATATGAATTCCCCTCTTACTACTGCTTTCATGGCATCCCAGAGATTTTAGTAAGATGTTTCTTCATGTTCATTTGTTTCCAGGTATCTTTTAATCTCTGTTTTGATTTTCATGTTGACCCAGGAGTTGATTAGCATCATGCTGTGTAGTGTCCATGTCTTTGTGGGTTTTGGGGGAACTTTGTTGGTGTTGATATTTATTTTTATTCCGCTGTGGTCTGAGAAGGTGCATGGCAAAATTTCAATTTTATGAAATTTATTTTTGTTTGATTTTTGGTCAAACATGTGGTCTATCTTAGAGTACATTCCATGCAATGATGGGCAGAATGTATATTCTGTGGTCATTGGGTGGAGTGTTCTGTAGGTATCAATTAAGTCCATTTGGTCAAGAGTCACATTGAGGCTCCACAACTCCTTGCTGATTTTTTGTCCTGATGATCTGTCTAAGGTTGTGACTGGGATATTAAAGTCCCCAGCTATGATAGTGTTAGAGTCAATATCTTTTTCAAGTTTGCCTATAAGCTGCTTTATGAAAGTTGATTCTCCTATGTTGGGTGCATATATGTTTTAGATGGATATTTCTTATTGATAGAGTGAACCTTTTATAATTATGTAGTGACCTTCTATATCTTTTTTAATATTTGATAGCTTAAAGGGTATTTTGTCTGATATTAAGATCACAACTCCAGCTTTCTTTTGTGTTTTGTTCACCTGAAATTATGCTTCCCATCCTCTTACTCTGAGTCAGTGAGTGTACTTTCTGATGAGATGAGTCTTGGGGAAAATATATTTTTTGCCTCATGATATTTTATCCATTTTGCCATTCTATGTCTTTTCAGTGGTGCATTTAATCCATTCACATTCAGGCTAATTATTGAAATGTGAGAGTTTATCCCTGTCATAAGATTCTAATTGAGTGGTTGTTGGTCCTGTTTATTGTCTTTCTTTTGATTTTTGGGTTGATTCATGTGTGTTTTCTATCTTTTTCCTGCACTTTTGTGAAGAACGTTGTCATTCTTTTTTCTTTTCTTCTGTGTTTAATAATTTCTTAAGTGTTTCTTGTAGCGGTGGTTTAGAGGCAGTGTAAGAACTTAGGGATTGAATGTCTGGGAAAGATTTTACTTCTCCCTCATTGATGAAACTTAGCTTAGCTGGATAGGTTATTCTTGGTTGAAATTGTTTATCTTTGAGAACTTTGAAGATTGGGCTCCATGCTCTCCTAGCGTGAAGTGTTTCTGTAGATAAATCTGTTGCTATTCTAGTTGGTTTTCCCTGGTAGATGGTCTGACCTTTTTCTGTTGCTGCCTTTAGGATTTTTTCTATTATACCTACTTTGTTTAGGCGAATTATTATGTGTCCGGGAGTTGGTCTTCTCACTTGTTGTCTTTCAGGGGTTCTCTGGATCTCTTGTGCTTGAGTTTTCGCATCACTGATGAGATGAAGGAAGTTTTCTTGAATGATTTCATGTAATGTTTATTCCAGGGTGATCTCTGTCACTCTTCCTGCCTCAGGAAGTCCAATTACTCTTAGGTTCACCCTCTTGAAATAATCGCTCATCTCTTGAAGGTTTTAGTCTGTCTTTTTAAACTTCTTTTCTATGTTTTTGACAGTTTGAGTTAGTTCTATATTTTGGTCTTCAAGCTCTGAGATTCTTTCTTCTGCTTGGCTAATTCTGCTTTCCATGCTTATTAGTTTGTTATTTTTTATAATCACAGTATTCTTTACCACTGTTATCTCAGTTATCAACTCCTATCTATTTTCCTCTTGTCTCTCCTCAGTTCTTTTGATTCTCTGTATTAATTTCTTGATGTCTGGGTTTGTAGTATGTGACCCGTCATTCTGGGGGCTCTTCATTGCTTGTGTTCCAAAGTCTGTTTTCTCAGTGTCTAGCCTCCCAGGGTTCTGTGTGAGACCCGTATTCTTCTTTTGGCTTTTCTTCATTTGCATAGATTTTCCTCTCCACTTTTCTCTTCCTCTTCTTTAATTCTTTTGTTCAGGGATGGTGGGGTTGCTTTTACTTCAGTTTGTTCAATCTCCTATTCTCCCTTATGTGAATCCTCTAACTTTATTCAATTCTGAGGCTGGACTGTGGGTTGGAGGCTATACTTTTTTGCAGTTTATAGATTTAATTGAAGGGGGAGTTGTGATTCAAAATCTATCTGCAGATCCGAGTATTCACTAACAGGTGTATGGGTACCCTGGAACCCCCTTCCCACTGCCTTGCAATCTGTCCATGCAGTGGGGGTGTAAGTTTGTTCTCTGAAAACAAAATGGAGTAAGAAAAAGGAATAGAATGGAACAGGGATGGGGGAAGAGGAAGGTAGAGAGAGAGATGAGTAACAGGGATAACAGACAAACATACAGACTAACAAATGAAAAAAGACGCAAAGATAGAGAAGAGTAATAAAAAGTTGAAACATACAGACAATCATACAAACACAAAAGCCAACCAGCCACCCTACTGATATACAATTCCCCTACACAAACAGGAGGTCTAAAGAACAAAAAAGGATAAATCACAGAAACAAGGTGAGTATGAAAATGTTATCAAAAACAGAGAGAGAAAAGATAAAAGAGAAAAAAAGTAAAACATAAAACAAAAGTGAGCAAAACAAAGAATAAAAATTTTAAAAAGCAAATACAATGAATCAACCTTGCTCTGAGATTGTTCCATTGAGCCCAACATACTTTCAGCTCTGATCTCTAGCTCTCATCACAGGCTGGTAGGGTTGCTCACAGCTAGAACCAGATGTCCCAGGCCTGCTGTGGAAGGATCAGATCTGAACTCAGTTAGCTTGCTGCCTGACAGGTCTGCCACTCAGATCTGACCTGTCTGTGTCTGATCTAGCATGGGGAAGGGGCTTCTCTCTCTCCTCATTTGATTAGATTACCTTAGGTCCCATGTTGGAGGCTGGGCAGAGCTGTGCAGAGCTGGGTGGGGTGATGTAGGTCTCTGCCTGGTCCCAGGACAGAGAAAATGGTTATGGTGGGCACCTCTTTACCAGGCAAGGGCCTCCTCCTTGGCCCTCTCTGAACCTTTCTCTCCACAGATCAGACTCCAGGCTCCAGCTGATCTCTGGTCCCACCACTGCAGGGCAATGGGGAGCAGGGGAGGGAGCCAGGAATTCCACAGGGCCGGGAGCCGAAGGTCATGGTGGTGGCACAGTGCGTGGGACCGGCTGCAGCAGCCACCTGTTGTGGAGACTTTCACAGTCCAACTTGTCCTGTCACCATCTTGCCCCTCCCTCATCACAAATGTCACTCTTAACAGAAATAGAAAAAAAAATCCTAAAATTTATATGGTTTCATAATTGACTCCGAATAGCCAAAGCAATCCTGAGCAAAAGAAACAAGTCTGAGGCATCACATTATCTAATTTCAAATATACTACCCAGCTATGGTAACTAAAACAGCATTGTATTGGCATAAAAACAGACCCAGACTAATGGAACAGGGAAGCGAACCCAGAAATAATTTCATGTACTTACAGTCAACTTATTTGTGAAAAAAGGCACTTAAAACATACATTGGTAAAAAGACAGTTTCCTTAATAAATGGTGCAGGAAAAACTGGATATCCACATGTAGAAAAATGAAAGTGGATCCCCCTATTTCACCATATACAAAAATCAATTCAAAATGAACTAAGATTTATATAAAAGACCCAAAACTTTGAAACTACTAAAAGAAAACATTGGTGACATTCTTCAGAACATTGATTTGGGCCAAGATTTTTGGATAAGACCTCAAAAGCACAGCCAACAAAAGCAAAAATAGACCAATGAAATTACATCAAGCTAAAATGCTTCTGCACATTGAAAGAAACAATTTACAAAGTGAAGAGACAACCTACAGAATGGAATAAAATATTTGCAAACTATCCTTCCGACAAGGGATTAATAACCACAATATATAAGACACTCAAACAACTCAATGCAAAAAAATCTGATTTAACAGTGGGCAAAAGACCCAAGTAGATATTTCTTTAAAGAAGACATACCAGTGACCAACAGGCACATGAAGAATTGCTCAAAATTGCAAATAATCAAGAACATGCAAATAACAACCACAATGAGATCTTGCCAGCAAAATTTAACAAATGCTGGTGAGAATACAAAGAAAGGGAAATGCTATTACACTGTTAATGGGAAAATAAAATAATACAGCCACTATGGAAAATAGTATGAAGGCTCATCAGAAAGCTAAAGTAGAACTACCATTTAATTAAACAATTCAATTTCTGGAGTATGTATTCAAAAGATAGGAAATAAATAAATCAAAAGTATCTTCACGCCCATGTAGTAGCACTATTCACAATAGCTATGGTAGAATACGCTCAAGTGTCCATCAGTGAATGTATGGGTAAAAAAAATATGATCTACATACACAATTGAGCATTATTCAGCCTTAGAAAAGAAAATGGAATTCTGCCCTTTACAGCCACATGGATGGAGCTAGAGGTCATTAGGTTAAGTTTAATAAAGTAGGCACAGAAAGACAAATATCATATGTTCTCACTCATTTGTGGGAGTTAAAAAAATAAATCTCATGGAGGTAGAGAATAGAATGTTGATTACCAGAGGCTGGGAATAAGATAGAGCTGGGATGAAGAGAAATTGTTTAATGAGTACAAAATACCGTTAAATAGAAGGCATAAACTCTAGTATTTGATACAACATTTGTAAAATTATTTTTGAATATAATTTATTGGGTATTTCAAAATGTCTAGAAAATAAATTTGGAATGTTCCCAACACAAAGAAATCAATGTTCCAGGTTGAATATCCCAATTACCTTGATCTGATCTTTACACATTGTATGCATTTATTAAAATATCACATGTACCCTCAAATATATATAACTATGAAATATTAATAAAAAGAGACTGTGGTATATATATATTATGGACATGCATATAAATATTATTCAGCCTAAAAAAATGCAATTTTGATATTTGCCACAATTTGCATGAGCCTAGAACATATTAAGTGAAATAAGTCAGATGTAGAAATAAAAATACTGCATGATTTAACATATATGTGGGATCTAAAATCCAACATTTAAATATACAGAGTTAGAGAAAAAAACAGTACTTATCTGAGTTCAGGGGAAAGATTGAAGAGGAAATCAGGAGATGTAGGTCAGAGCTACAAAGCAGCAGATATGTAGGAAGAACAAGTTTAGAGAGCTAATGTACAACATGAGAATTGTAGGTAATAAAATTGTACTGTATTTGAGATTCATGCTAAAGGAATAGATTTTACCTGCTCTTACTACAAAAAGGTGACTGTGAGATGATGGATATATTAATTTGCTTCATTTAGTAACATTTTTACCATCTATATTTATCCCACAAATTATGTTGTATGCCTTTAATATATGCAATAATATTTATTTAAAAAAATATTATTGTGGGTTTGACTTCATTAGACTAAAACTTTCAAAAGTGGATCTGAGCTCCCCCTGAAGAGAGATACCTATCTGTCAAAATAGATAAGGTAATAAAACATGCTGAAGAAACCCACATAACAAGTTGATCTTTGAAAGTGGTCTCTAAGAATCAAAGTCAACAGTCAGCCAGAAAGCAAGGACCTAATTTCTCCAACCACAAGGAGAAAAATTCTGCCAACAACCTGTAAAATGAATGTTGGAAGCAATTACTCCCCAGTTAAGCCTCTGATGAGACTGCAGCCTGATGAAAAGCAAACAACCCAGCTGAGGTATTTTCAAACTTCTGATCTGTAGAAATTGTGAGATAATAAATGAGCACTATTTTAAATTTGTGATAATTTGCTATGCAGAATAGAAAAATTCCAAAAAGACCGTTCTCAAGGACACTACTCTGAGGAGACATTCTAAACTCCTTAGCTCCTGAGGCCAGCTCAAGAATCCACTTACTGGACATATGTTTTTGCTCTCCACATAGACTTTTTCACTTAGAGACAAAACACTAGACAATCAGATCATAGAATCAGATGTCAAAAGGCTAGCGAACAACTCTACCAAGAAATAAGTTAAATCTTATCAAATAACCAAAACCACTTCAAGAAATCTTATCTATTCCTAAGAAAACAATATAAACCTTATGTTAAAATAATTTAGGAAAATATAAGATCCCAAGTCAGCAAGAACTTACTTCTCGGTTACGGGTAGGTGGCATATTGACTAAGTAGAGGAAAATGTGTCTCAGACGTATGCACTAGTCTAAGTCAGTGAGGGCTTTAGCTGAACCTTGGTGGACACTCCATTTCTGTCAATGTCCTCTAGCCAAAGACCACTAGGAAAACACCTATAGCTGAACAGTTTGAGTTAATTACTAGGTGCAGCAAAGAAGAGCACATATCAGGAGGAAAAATAATACATCTAAGTAAGAGGTTGTTAGAAAGGAATTATAAGATCTTGGGTTGTGCTATTAGGTTTGACAAGATTTTAAGGAAACAGAGTTTTGCTCTGTATTGGATATAGTCAGAAAGTGGGGTATCCGTCACTCCTATGACATGGGTGCCTTAATAAATCTTATCCAGAAGGAGATAATACAAGAGTGAGACTAAAAATGCAATTGGTAAAGAAGCAGAATACTAGCTGGGAGAAATATTTGTTATTATGTGCCTTGGACAATGTTCATGTTTTGTCTGTGTTCAAACATCATTATGGAGTGGTCTTATTTTTGTTTTGAGCCATCATGGTCACAGGGTGGCTTTATATGGTATTGGTATTCTGTGACATTTTTTATGTTCACCAGTTGAATATGACCTATCTAGGAATATCAGGCTAGCCAGGATGCCAGGAACTGCTTTTCTTTTTTTCAAATTTTTTCCTTAGCTAGGCTTTTTGTCAGTTTGAGTTACCATGATTTAATATTCAAGTTTTTACTGATTCCAGTAAAAACTGCTTAAATTTATGGTTTACTGTGACTGTTGAGAATTTACGGCTAAAGAAAATGTATGCTCAATATTCTGGTCTTAAGGAAATGCAAGAGCCTTGAGGCCAAAGAGATAGAAAGAAAAAAAAAACATATTATCAAGTTACACACTGTCCATTTCTTAGGCAGTAAATTACTACTACTATTTTCTTTATTCTTTTCTCTTCTTCTCTTATTTACTCATACTTCCATGCAATAGCACATCTTAGGAACAGCAGTTAGGATTCAATATTTTAAAATTTCATTGTGTGGATGATGAATAAACAGTTTAACTCACTTACTTTCTTGTTATAACTTTTAAATTTTTTATTTTAAAATTGTGGGCTACAGTTCAAAGTTAGGTATACAAATATTCATTGTGCAAGTACCCTTGTAGTGGGAAACTGTGGGGGGGGGAGGGGGCAAGGAGGTGGGATTGACAGTCAAAATCTTCTTGGGGAAGGGGGGGCACACCACACCTCACTTCTGCATTCTAACTGTTCATATTCATATGTGAACATACATTTTTATAATATTTAATACATATCCATGCATATATTCTTGCATATTACTTTTGTAATAACAAAATAAAATTCTTCTGAGTCATAAAACAGGGCTAGGACTATTTTGTGACAGTCTATGCATAGGAATTTTCTTTTGGCATAACCAAGTAAAAATAAGATTATCATGGAAATATAATCTTATTTTTACTTGGTTATGCCTGAGTATCCTCAGGATACTCAGGGTGCAGTAAGTCTCCTACATAAAAACAATTTCCATTCTGAGAGCGCATTCGTAAAACCAATTTGTTCATAAGCCCAACAAAGTTAGCCTAGGTACCCAACTAACATAATTGGTCATATAGTACTATATAGTAATATGTTTATAATGCTTTTCACACAAGTAATACATAAAAAAACAAAAATTAAAGAAAAAATTTAATATGGTATTGCTTTAACCAGGGAAACAGAAATCAGCAGTGGAGAAACTGATTTTCCAACACTAACTGGGATAGTACAGTTATAGAGAACATGAATAAAGAAATTGAGCTTCAATGATGGGCCAGGGAGGAAAGAAGACCACTCTGACTGGAAGGTGAAGTAATTTTGCTATTTTTCACTGAAAATTGACAGAAAGTGCCATTGGTATTTGGGATCCCCCGATTCACATAGCTCAGAGAGCCCACAGGATTTTGGTGGAAATATATGTGCAATACTGTCAGAGACAGTGTTCAAGACACGTCACTCTCTGGCCCACAAAGCAATGTGGGCCTCTGGAAAGTTAAGTGTCAAGAGAGCCCCCATCAACCAATTTCCAGTGAAACATTTATTGATTACCAGCTGTAACAGTCACATAATGGTGATTTTTCAATATCTAGTCAACAATGCTTTCTTAAAGGGCCAGATAGCAAATATGTTCAGCTTTGTGAGTCACACAGTCTCTGTCACAACTCTTCTGTTCTCTCCTTGTAGCACCAAAGTAGCCATAGATAGTACCGAAAAAATATGCATGTGGCTTTGTTCCAATAAAATTTTATTTATGGACACTGAAATTTCCATTTCATATTATTTTCATCCCTCTGCTCAACTATTGAAATAGCTTGCAAATTTTTCACATTGTCATATGCCCTACACAGAGCTACCGGCTTCTTTGTTTCAAGTTCAGCTTGAACATGAACTTTTCCTTGTTTAGAAACCTTGATGATTTGCCAGTTTGCACTAGTTCTTAGTTAAACACTTTCACTTGACTCTCAAAGCCCCATGGTTTCACTCTACTTTTCTATCCACCACTCTGCATGCATTCCTAATGGTACATTGTATCTCAAACAAACTGGATTGTCATTATTTCTCAAACATGTTAGACTTTCTTAGTTCCAATACTTTGTATGAGTTAATTCATATTCCTGGAATCCCTTTGTCATCTCTTCTGTAAGATAAAATTCTACCCATCTTTCTGTCAAGGCTCTGGCAGAACTTCACCTCTTTCATGACACACTCGATTTCATTTTATTTGCCTTGTTGAGTGGGACCTTTCCATTCTCTGAAACTCCAGAACATTTGGGCATTTATATTCTGTATGGCATTTTGGTTCTTGTTTTATCAACTGTGTCCCCTCTTGTATTAGACTGCAAGTTTCTGTCATATATATGGTAAGTTCTCAGTAGTTTTACTGTATTTAACTGCATTGATTCTGGTAGCCATCAAGTTAGGATCCTTGTATGCATGGCACTGGGAATCTTCTGTCTTTATTTAATGATTAGGATAGAATATGCAAACACAAAATGTCTGAAAATTCTTGCCTCTAATAAGGATAATTTTGCTTGTAAAAGTATTCACTTATTTTGTTGTAATCACTCCAAATTTAGAGGATACTTTCGGCGTTAGTTTAATTCAAATGATAAATGTTCTGGAACTTCAAAGTATTTTTTAAAATTCTACTATACTTTGCTATTTTGTAGTCGAATCATCTTAAGCCTGTGTTTAGAATTATAAAGCAACCGCTATGCCTCTATTCTCCAGAGGTTTCCTCTCTCTGTCTAGGGGAAAGCACAAGAGATAAATGAGCTGGTTTCCAGTTATGGCTTTGCTGTAAAATGCAGACAATAATCCTTGCCTCAGAATGTTTTTTCAAGAATCAAGGGTAAGAGAACAAATGGCTTTGAAATAAAGTAAAACAAGATGCTTAAGTTAGATATTGCTAGATTATCCACTGGTGTTCAAAAAAAATTAGATCATTATAATCCATTAAAAGCCATGCTAGTGCAACCTCTTTGGAAAGCAGTGTGGCAATTCCTAAAAGTTTAGACAATTTTAATCAGAAACTTCAAATTAAGCATACAAATTATTGTATGTCTGATATAACTGAACAATACAGTTTTTTGAAATTCCACAGATTCTGGTAAATCTTGTAAAAATTTTTCTAAAAAGCAGGAAATAGGACTGTGTTTGCCGACATTATTGTCAATCTTTTGCAAAGTCAGTACTCAGTTCATATTTGTTTACTGATTCACCAGAAAGATGGCAAAATAGGCATGTGTATTTCCCCCTCCTACCTCGAGATCTTATTAATAAGAAAGTATAGTCATACAAAAAGGGAATAAAATCACAAAAGCTGAGAGATTATGAAGGAAGAGATATCAGAAGATAAAATAGTTTAACAAATATATTTTACTTCCTAAAGTGGTTGGAAGTCAACTTATTATAAAACAGGGAAAAAAAGCATCTTTCAAAATAGGTTCAGTATTGAGAAAGGAGGTAGTTAGAAGCTGAATAGGCAGGTAGGAAGGGTCTTCGGGAGAAGTAACACCTGGGGAAACACCCCTGCACAGACCCGGTTATATAACTAACAATTGAAAATGTGGTTAATGTGGTTGAAAACATTCTCTTAATTCAGGATGTTTTGTTCAAAGGGAATTTTTGCCAGTTGGATGCAGGTGAAATAGCTTAACTAAGTGTCCTAATTTGACCTAAGCATATTGTAATATCATTAGCATGGTATTATTGAGGTTCTTCCTCCCCCCACACTGGGATATTCTGTGGTACTTATGGGTAATAATCAAAATAGAGTAACTTTGGACAAGGGCACACATACACAGTAGAGGCTGGGATCAGGAAACTGCTAGGAGATTGAGAGGTGATAAAGATGCAAATGAGAAAAAAATGCCTGTAGAAGACAGAGAGAAAAACGGACAACCCATTTTGGTCCCCCTCTCTTCTTGACAACTTTCTGTTGATTAATAAACTCCTCCTTTCACTCATCCTTTGGGTGTCTGCGTTCCTTATTTTTCTCCATTGTGAGACAAGAATTTGAGGATCTAAGCCAACAGTGCAGTTGGAAATTCTTGCAACATTTCTTGGTGTCGTGACTCAGACGGCGGGATTCAGAAGCGTGAGCAAAAGTGAACCTATCTCTTTACTTTCATTTCCGAGGCTTCTTGTCCTCAAAGTAGCTTTCTCTCTCTCAGAACCAAAATGGGCCTCTGTCAGCCACTTAAGAGCAAATAGTCAGCTGCCAGTATACAAGACACAGACACACAGGCTTGCTGGAGAGGACTCTATCAATCCCCCATCGCCTTCGGGTATCAGGGATGTTGACTCTGTTCTGATCCAGTGTCTCTTCATCGATGTCTAGCCATTGCGTGGGACTGGATTGAAATTTGGGGTTAATTGCAGATTTCTGGCCAAGGCTACTCCTTGGTCTTATTTGAAGACTCCCAGGCCAACTTCAGTTCCTGACAGCCCATTAGGTTATCGGCAGAAGACTTCCAGTCTTTCTGATTGCATTTTCTTTGTTTCTAAACTTGCTATGACTCCTACCCCTTCCTTGTACTCTATGTTGAAAATGTTTTCTGCAATACGAAGTAATGATTATATTTGATAAGATAAGCTTCAGACTTAGGGAATGTGACAGGGAGCAATGTTGTTTTTGCCTTTTTTCTGAAAGCTGGGGGAAACAAATAATTAGAACTTTGGATCTCTTGATGTACCAGACTTTCAGGAACTAGAATGGGAGGCTATTTTCTCCCAGCATCTTTCCCCCATTGCGTATGCACTGCTTTTTTTTTTTTTTTTTTAATCATTTCAGGAATCAGCATAACTTTGCTAATATGTATAGAATAGCTATATGGGCTTTTAATTTTCTTCTTTTAGGTGGAATTTTATTGACCCAGACTTCCCCACTCTTAGACTCCCTTTCACTTATTTTCCTGAGAGAGATTTGGCTCCAGAGTTTTCACATTAACTTTTCAGGCGACATTAGTCTACGGGTTCTATTAGGATGTTGGTTTTTAAGACAATATGAACTTTCTTCTTTTGCCCAAAGGATCAGGTAGCCCATTTGTTTACTCTGCTAAGCCCTAAATCCCAATTGTTCTGCCCCATCTGTCGGTGACAGTTCATATGACAGGGAAACTGCTCTAAGAATGCCCTGCTGGTTAACAGCAGCAATTTGTCACACACCATTGGAAGGGACCAATTCACATTTCCCAGGCATTTCTTATATCCTCAACTTGTGGGGTCATGTAGAAATAGAGGGTTTAACTTGCAGATCAACTCTTCCCATCTTTGAGGGTACTGGCACTTGGTCAATGATATGTATAAGATACTTGAGGAAATAAGAGCAGGGAGGTGTATATGTGAAGAAGAGTGTGTGTGTCTCCCTCGAGGGCACCCACCCATGTCTCTTTCTCTAAAAACCCTAGTTCAAGTGCAGGCACTCCAATGTATCTTCCAGGCTTCAATTTGGAAAAGGCCATACATGGTCACCAAATCAAAATCTAGGGGATCCAAAGGCAGTAGAGGGTGAAGGGAGGGGTATTTTGCAGGCAAGTGCAACTACTCTTGCCGACCTAGTCCCTTCTATCACACAGCAATGTAGGCCACGTTCACATGCTTGGGGACATCATGGGCCAGTAAGGATAGGGAAGTGAGGGAATACTCTCTTTCCTTTGATTCTTATTCATGCATGTCAGTCAGAGAGAGAAAAAGCTGAGGGATGCCTTTATGTTGGCTCCCTCTCTTTTCAGATGGGCAAAAAGCCATCTGCAATATGTATTCCCCTTGAGTGCATTCTGGCTCACTGGTGCTCTTTTGATCCTCAAACCCTGGAAAAAAAAAAAAAAAAACCTTAAATTCTTTTGCATCTAGGCATGACCAGGTTAAAAATTATAGGATGGGGAAATCTGGTCTCCAGAGGGAAATATCAATTAAAATGCAATCCTGTGAATAGATATTTTTTGTAGACATGAGGGCAAATGGTCTAAGGTTCTCTACGTGCAGGCATTTTCTTTACCAGAAAATCCAGACCTTTGCTGATGTAGTAAGATTGATTTAGTCCTTTTGGCAGTCCTATCCTAAGGTAGTCCAAAAGAACAAGAGATGACTACCCGAGAGGCAACGCTGAGGAAAGCAGTAATCCCTGAGGCACTCCCTAAAAAATTCACATCCTAGATGAGTTTCTGCTTTATGCATGCCTTTGCAAGAGATGCCTAAGGAATTTAGCCCTAGCAAAATACAGGTTTCCTTTTCCCCATGTGACTTAATTAAGACAAATCAAAGGCAATGTTGGTAAATTTTCAGATGACCCAGAAGGATATATGCTTTCCAAAACTTGACCCAGGTTTTTGAACTTTCCAGGAAAGACATTATGTTGCTCTTAGGTCAGACTTTAATAATTACTGAAAAACAAACTGCTCTGCAAGCAAAAGAGTAATTTGGGGATGAACTGTGTATCTCCTATAGTGGCAAGAAAGGAGAGGAATCTTATCTGACAAGAAAATTCACAATAACATTAGAGCACCCTAGATAGAATCCTGATGGTGACCTAGGAGAAGGAAGGAGAAAACACTTTCAGGTGTCCATATCGGAAGGCTTGAGAAGGGTCAGAACTAAACATCTGAATTATGCAAAGTTATCCATGATAGATCAAAAAACAGATGAGAATCCTTCTGCATTTTCGGAAAAGCTAAGAGAGGCTTTAATTTAATTAAGCACATCTCCCTGGCTCCTGAATCTGTTGGAAGGACAACTATTCCTGAAAGATAAGTTTGTCACTCAGTCAGCCCCTGATATCAGGAAGAAGCTACAAAAGCAAGCCATAGAAACAAATAGTACCTTAAAAAAATCTCCTGAAGGTGGCCACCTTAATCTTTTACAATAGGAGTTAGGAGGAGGCTCAGGAAAAAGAGAAGAAACACAAGACAAAAGTTGAGGCTCTAGTGGTCATTTTATAAGCCTATTAACCCCCAAATCCCCAAGGCACACCTGTTAACTGTTACAAATGCAGTAAGACAAAATGTTAAAGAAGTAATAGGGTACCAGCATAGAGGACTGCAGAACCAGAGGGCCAAAAGAGGGATTTCAACTGGCAGTCACCATTGACAAAACTCCAACGACCCATCAGAAACCTTGTAAGAACAAACCTGCTAAGGGGATGGTGTCTGTTGCCATGCGTACAATCTGTAGGCACAATAAAAGCCTAGTTGCCCCAAAGAGACCTAAAGCTCCAGGACCTCGTCTACTACGCAGGCCACAAAACCACTGGAAAGCAGATATGCTCTCTTTTGTAAAGAGGAACGAACACCTAACTCAAGAATAATGACCACTGAGAAGGCCTGAGAACCAGCTACAGGACCTGGCATAGCTCACCATCACCTCAACAACCCCAGGTGAATATTATGGTGCTGGAACCCAAATTACTTTCTTAATTAACACAATTAGCAATACAGATTAAGATAAATACCAAAACAGCAAGCAAAGGTAACAGTATAATGAGGAATTATTTTATCTTTAAATTGGATGATGGGCAGTCCAATCCTAAGTAATTTTTGACATCTTCTAGAGGGTCTATTAGAAGTTGAACTCCACGATTAAAGTCTCCCTAAGATATGTTTCAAAAGGATTTGTTTTGTTTTTTGTTGATTGGTAAGGGGAACGGTAGAAATGACTGAAAGAATCTGCAGGAGAAGGGACTTACATGGGCTGGGAGTTTTGTTTATGTGGCAGTTAGGGATCCTCCAGAGGATGATCTAAAGGGCCTCAGAAGAAACATTCTGTTATGTGGAACATCTGTTATGATGAACTTAAGGTGAGAAGAAACAAATTTTATTACAAGATATATTATGTGTGGATGGAACATGAGCAATACAAGAAAAGGACTTTCCAACTACTGATACCAGCTGTTTGGTCCTGGCCATTCATGTTGGAATATCTATATGCTTGATTAAAATTGCTAGGAGTAATTCAAAATTTAAATGCAAAAGATTATATGAAAAGATGGGAAGGGAAAAGCCAGAAAAGTGAAGGAAAGATGTAAGTCATTCATTGGTGTAGAAGCGTGTTTTTGGTAAGGAAGGATATAAAAAACACAGATTGTATATGGAAAATAATTTTTAGGGTGCATTTTTGGCCTACAATAAAATGGTTGGTTATTTAAAGGACGGAGAAGGTAGGACAAAAAATAGAGGGTTCACACATGTCAAAAAAGGGTATATACGTACTATAACATAATATATGAAACTCAGGAGACTTGGTACTGGTGAGGGCTTTTCCCTCTCTTTACCCTTCCTTTGACCTAAATTGAGATGTACGCTACATTGTTCCCTGTTAGAGGTGAAGATTGCTGAAGTAGACTCTTGGATTCATCACACAAGTGTGAATCACTGGAATCCTGAAGAAGTCTGCTCCACCATTCCAAGAGGGACCTTCCAACTACTGATGTGAGGAAATTGGAGATCCCAAACTAAAGATCACAAAAAATAAGTGCCCATAATTAATCTTTCATAACATCTTCCTATTCTTCCAGCCCATGTAAGTCCCTTCTCCTGCAGAGTCTTTCAGTCATTTCTACCTTTCCCCTTACCAATCAACAAAAAACAACACGAATCCTTTTGAAACATGTCTTAGGGAGACTTTAATCGTGGAGTTCAACTTCTAATAGACCCTCTAGAAGAGGTCAAATATTACTTAGGATTGGACTGCCCATCATCCAATTTAGAGATAAAATAATTCCTCATTGTACTACTCCCTTTGCTTGCTGTTTTGGTATTTATCTTAATCTGCATTGCTAAACATTGTTACCAAGGACCCTTTAATTTTGAACACCCATGGGTTGTCTTCTTCTGTAAACACTCTTATAAGCATATATTACAGGTATATTTTGGTTTGCTGGAATACCATGCTAGGAAAATCCATACTGAATCTTATCCACATGGTACAACAAGGGTGGAAAGTCACAGTATCTGCTATTGAAAATCAACAAACGTTTATTAACTCACTAGCTACTGTGGTCCTGCAAAACCGTCGAGTATTGCATATGCTCACCACAGAACGTGAAGAAACATGCTCGTTATTGAATGAAACTTGTTGTTTCAAGAGTAACCCATTCTCCTAGGTAGAAGAAAAAACCTGCAGGTCATAAAAAATCATATTAAAATTATTGAAACTTACAGGGACAGGCGGATTCAGGCCCTAGTTGGCTTCAATCATTTCTAGGATCCTCTCTAAGGATCTCTAATATATGGACAAGGATTTTCTCCTTAATAGGTCCTTTTCTTGTATTGCTCATGTTCCATCCACACATAATACATCTTATAATAAAATCTGTTTCTTCTCACTTCAAGGTCATCAAACTTCACATGGTAATACAGATGGAGTTCCACATAACAGAATGTTTCTTCTGAGGCCCTTTAGACCATCCTCTGGAGGATCCCTAACTGCCACATAAACAATGTCCCCTCACAGCTTGAAGAAGCCAATGGTCATTGCCCCCCTTCCCTAATGCCCCTCTTCTCAAGGGGAGTGAATGAGAGAGGAGGTAGTCAGAAACTGGCTAGGCAGATAGAGAGGGTCTCAAGGAGAAGTAACTCCTGTGAAAATACCCCAGCACTACCCCAGTTATATAACTAGCAATTTGAAATGTGGTTAATATGATCAAGAACATTCTCTTAAGTCAGGATGTTCTGTTCAAAGGGATTTTTTTGCCATTTGGATGCAGGTGCAATAGCTTAGCTAACTGACCTAACTTGACCTAAGCTTAGCATAATATTATTAGCCTGACATTAAATGTATTGAGGTTTTACCCCCTCCCCAACTGGGCTTTTCTGTGGTATGTGGGTAATAATCAAGATGGAGAAACTTTCATCAAGGGCAGACATGCTCTATAGAGGCTGGAACCAGGAAACTGCTAGGAGGTTGAGAGTCAGGTAAGTTGCAAATGAGAAAAACACGCCTAGAAGGGAGAGAGAAAAACACAGAACACTTCTCCACGTAACCCATTTTGGGCCCCTTCTCTTCTTGAGCACTTTCGGTTGCTTAATAAACTCCTATTTTTATTCATCCTTTTGGTGTCTGTTTTCCTTAATTTTCTCCGTTGTGAAACAAGAACTAGAGGATCAAATCTGACAGCGCAGTTGAAAATTCCTACAGCAATATCAGACTGCTGTGGAAGTACTAGTCAGTTTTCCAGGAACACAGGGGATGCTCTAAGTATGGTGTCAGTATGAAGGGCATGTGAATCTCAGGCTGAAAACTGGCTCATTAATTATAATGGTCATTATAAATTCAGTGTACCAGTCATCTCCTGAACATCTTCATCCCAATACAGAGAGTATCATAAAGATTAACCTGAGGTTACACTTGAGGGCTAACATTCAGAGGATCTGAATGAACTGCCAGGGGACAATTAGGGATTCAGTTGTGGATATGCAAATCCCCAGGATTAGGCTGTTCTTGATTATTACCCAATATAAATTTTTCCTCAATGATCTTACCATTAATCAAACACAGACTGCTGGCAAGATCTACCCAATTCACTTTCTTCTTATATAAAGAAAGTTCTATCAGGGAAAGAGAACTACATATACACAACAGGAGAGAAATGCTATAACTCCGTTCTAGAAAATCAAACCATTGCACATTTTAATATGTATAAGAAGGATAACCTTATATAAGAAAAACCAGCAGCATGCATGAGAATAATAGTTCATCACAGAGAAATAGTTAATAGAAAATAGATTAAGATGTAGATTTTTAAGTACTATTACTATACTTCCCTGAAAAGGAACATAGAGCATGTTTCCTAAACAAAATATGAGGGAAGTGAAATTTATTTATAAGAATTTATATATTTATTATTACATGTTTAAACTTCAGTCACATTTGATATAATAAAACAATGCTTTTCCCACTGCTCAGTTTTTGAACTCCCCAATTTTGATAACTTTTAGTGTTTCTTCCATTTTTTTCTTCCACCTCTTCCGCGTTGGCAAAACGTTTCCTTTTGAGGACTTTTTTTCATTCATGGAAACAAACAAACAAACAAAGTCACTCAGGGTGAGATCAAGCAAATAGGAAGGAGGGAACATGAGGTCATACCATTTTTGTCAAAAACCGTTGTCCACACAGTGTGATGTAGGCAAGTGTGTTGCCATGGTGGAAGAGCTGGAAGAACTGGTCACCTGTTTGTCAAAAATCAGGGTGTTTCTGCAAATTGTGATGCAACTTTCTTAAAATTTCCAGATAAAAAACTTTGGTTGACTGTTTAATATGAAGGAAAAAATTCTGAGTGTACTACAAAAGGCCCACCTTCCAAAAGATAATTCCGTTTTTTGGTTTTTGTTTTTTTGAGGGGGGTGATCCACCTCATATTTTTTGCTCAACACTTTTACAATTTTGTGAGGCTAGCGCTATTATTATCTATTTTATACATAAATAAAAGGATCTGAAGGAAGTTAAATACCTTGCTTCAAAACACAGGATTCATAGGTTGTATAGTCTATACTTGAAGCTAGTTTTATTTAATTCTTTGGCTTGAGTTCTTGGATAAAGAGAAAAGATAGATATATTTTCTAGAAATAATGAAAAAAATAAATATGAAAATATCATCCAAAGGAAATTACTACTCTAAAATTCACACAATATAATACAACTCATTAAACTAATTAAGAGAGGAAACTGTACTATGTCAGCAAATATTGAAGTTGTATCTCACATTTTCCATGTTAATTTATACATTTGGATATAGATTATATGAAGACTTTAATCTTTAAATAAAGAAAACATTTATCTTCCTTATTAAAACTATAGGCTGTAAATATTTAATTAATTGGCTTTTGAAAATTGAATTATCATAATTTATTACTTACTTCAATTACCTTTTTTCAGTTTTTTTGCTTACTTAAGGATTAAGTAAAACATACTTAGAAAGATTTAATAAAGATATCAATCATCTCTCTAAAATTTTATTTTCAACTTTTAATGATTTTTAGTTACCTTACTAGGTGATCACAGGAAAGTTTTCCATATAGGGAAGCATAACATTTAAAATATATTGAGGTGTCTAGATAAGGAGAATTTCAGAATTTGTTTTTAACTTGAAATCTAAAATGTTGAGCAATTTTATTTTTAAAGTACTTATTTTGGTTACTTGAAGAAATAAAAGTATGTTTTTAAATTTTATTCTTAATTAAACTATTTTGAAACAATTGTAGATTTACAAGCAGTTGTAATAAAAAGTAGAGAGAGATCTCCTGTATGCTTTTTACCATTTCCTATATAGTAATATCTTGCAAAATTATAATACAGTATAACAATGTGATGTTAATATTCAAAATAAGAAACATTTCCTTTGGTGTAAATATCTCTCATGGTGAATTTTTTTTTTTAGCCACACCTTCTTTTAATTTGGCCCTAATTCATTTTAAAACCCTGGCAATCAATAATATATTCTCCCTTTCTATAATGTTGGCATTTCAAGAAATGAAAATACCCAAATTTTACATGCTATAATCACACAGCATGTAAAATTTAGGGATTGATTTTATTCACTCTGCATAATTATAGATCTTTTATGTAGATCATTTCATATGCCAATAGTTCTCTCCCTTTTAAAAATAAAAAACAAATTGATATTCAATTGCTCTACCACTGTTGTTTAAAAGGCTATTTTCTCTAAGGAATCACCTATTTATTTTTGTCAAAAATCAGTTTAACATATTTATATGGGTCTATATCTGAACTGTCTTTTCTGTTTTATTGATTTATGTGTCTATCCATACTGTCATATATGGAAAAATGTTTCTTCTTTTTAAGTCTGTTTGATATTCTTGTATATACCACATTTTCTTTATTCACTTATTCATCAATGACATTAACAAAATAATACACAAGTTTTACTACTTAAATCATAATTTAAAAGCTTCTGTAAACAAAATTTTTAACAACTTAGAGAATAAAATTATATCACAAGAAATGAAATAGTTGCAAAAACTATTATCTAATGAGGAATTAATATTCTAAATACATAAGAAATCCATAAAACTCAAAAGCAAGACAGAAACTTCAAATAAATCATGGACATAAGATATGAATATATATTTCTCCCAAAAAGATATACACATGGACAGTATATATATATAGAAATACACTCAGCATTATTAATTAGGATAAATCAAAACTTTTATGAAATACCATCTACCTCTTAGTAAAAAAAAAATTGTTTATGAGAATGTGAAAAGATCGATACCACTGTAAACTGTTGGTGAGAAAGTAAATTGATGCAGCCACTATGGAAAACAGTGTGGAAGTTCCTCAAATTATAATCAAATTGCTGTATAATTCAGAAATGCCCCTTCTCAGTATATAGCCAACATAATTGAAAGTAGGATTTTAAAGAGATATGTGCACTTCCATGTTCACTGTAGCATTTTTCATAATATCCAAGATATATCACAATGCTGAATGAGTGCTGAGTATTGAACCAGCCTCATATTCCAGAAATAGAACCCACTTGGTTATGGTGTATACAACTTCTTATGTATTGCTGAATTCAATGTGTTAGTATCAATATTTTGTCAAGTATTTTTGTATATAATTATAAGGAATATTGGCCTTGATTTCTGTTTTGGTTTTTTGGAAAATATTGCACAGAATTTATTTTAATTCTTTTTCAAAAACTGTAGAATTCCTATTGACCTGTTTAGCAAGGAAATTTTGTTTTGTTTTATGAAAGATTTCCAAATTATGAATTCAATTTCCAAAATTTTGTAGGCTTTTTAAAGTATTTATGTTATATTTGGTTATTGATTTTTTCTTTTGAATAATAAAATGATTTATGTTAAAGTTGTCAAATCTATGGATGTAGAGTCATTTTTTAAATTTTCATAGTATTATTTAATTGTCTGCATAATCTGTAATGATATTTCCTGCTTTACTTATTGGTAATATATTTTTTCCCCTTCTTTTGTTTGTCGTCCTTGAAATTTAAAGATTGTTGGTTGTTAACAAGAATGAGTGGATTATTTGAATTTTTGAAATAAGTTTGCCATTAATCTGCCTTTGAATGTATGTCTTTTTATAGTTATTTCAGTTGTTTTCCCAGGAATGACATTAGATAAGTAATTTATTGTACACTGTTGATGTTATATTTTACTAGTTGCAATGCTTTGTAATAAACTTATCACAACTTACTTGTTTTGTCATTATTCTAGTGTGGTAAATCTTACCTGAAAAATGTTGTGCTTCTGGTGAGAATCTGCTGTCTTTCTAATTGTTGTGACTTTTTTTTCTAATATCATTTATACCTAATATATTTCCAAATACATTATTTGATTATAATTGACAGAAGTTTATGATGTGTATTGACATGGATTTCTTTGGGGTTATTTTGGTGGAGTTTGGGCAACTTCTTGAATCTGCACCTTTCTTTATGTCTCTTGCCAAATTTGTGAAGTTTACAGTTAGTATTTCTTAGAATACATTTTTAGCTTCACTTTCATTCTCCTACCCTTCTTGTTCTCCAAAGATAAAAATTTAGATAATATGTTATACTTTCACAGTCCCCTGAGAGTCTCTTCATTTTTTTTTCTAAGAATTTTCTCTATGTGGTACAGATAGAGTAATGACTATTGGTCTTACTTTTAGCTCACTAAAGTTTTTCCTTGTCCCTTCATTTGATTGTTGACCCTGTCACCTGAACCTATGAACTTTTTCAGTTCTTTTTATTTATTACATTTTCTACTTTTTTTGTGAAGATTTTCTTTTCTTTCTTTCTTTTTTTATTTATTTATTTTTTTGCTGAGACATTCTATTTTCTTAAAATTTGCTTCAAGCCTGCTCATAATTGTTCATTGAAGCATTTTCAGTATGGCTGCTTTAAACATCTTGGCCAGATAATTCTACCTTTGTGGTGTTGGTTTCTGTTGGTTTTATTTCTTCACTTAGGTTGAGTTCTTCCTGGTTCTTGGTATGATGGATGATCATATTTTTGAAATATAAATGTTTACGTACACTTTCGAGAGACCCTGATTCTTATTTAATCTTCTGTTAGCTGAATAGTCAGTTATATTCCTTGACACTGCTTAGGAAGAGAAGGGGGGCAGTTTCTGCCTCATTACTGATAGGTGAAAGTAGAAGTTAATGTTCTCCACTATAATTTCCTTGACACCCAAGCAGCTTACTTAGTTTACATTGACATCACTTTGGACAGACTGATACAACTTTTAATTCTCTCCTATTTCTCTTCTAACACTATTCCAATGTGAAATGAGAGCAATAACTTTATAACTTATGTGTCACAATGTAAAACCAGCTTCAACACATGCTCTAATCCAACACTGCCTAAATTATTTCCTGATTCACAATCTTGCTTTCTTTGACATCAATACAGAAGTACTGGGGTGTCTTGTTATTGAAGACATGTGAGGTTCAGGCATTCCCACTCAGGTTTTTGCTTCCGTGTGTGGGATTGGGCTAGCATTTTTTTCCTATGGTGTTTTCATGTTAAAAAATGATCATTTTCAGAAAGTTTTCTGTCTTATTAGCTGCAATGCTCCTGATGCTTTGTCTAGAGAAAGTATTTGGTGGGAGGGTGGTGGTAGCCAATGTTGTCAACATATATTGGTATTTTAATGTAACCAAAAAATAGTTTAGGGGGCGAAAGAAAACCTCAGTGAACTCAATAGGCTGTATCCTTTGGGAATACCAGACCCCTAGCTGAATTTTATTCCTCTTTCCAATGTTGAGAGACTTCCTGTGTATTTGAGTATACTCTGTCCAGATTTTGTCATTGCATTTAGGGAAAAGAAGGGAGGATACAGCCGGGCTCGGTGGCTCAGCCTGTAATCCCGCGCTTTGGGAGGCTGAGGTGAGTGGATTGCCTGAGCCCGCGGGTTCGAGACCTGCATGGGCAACTTAGGGAGACCTCATTTCTACAATAAATCAAAAAATCAGCCGGGCATGGTAGAGCGCCTGTAATTCCGGCTACTCGGAAGGCTGAGGCGGAAGGATCGCCGGAGCCCAGCAGGTCGAGGCTGTGGTGGCCAGGAGCGGCCACTGCACTCCAGTCTGGATGATCGAGTGGGACTCCAACTCAAAAAAAAAAAAAAAGAAAATGAGAAAGACTAAAAATTCATTATATAGAAAAAATAAAAGAATAAAACCAAAATAGTAGAAGGAAGAATTTAACAAAGATTGGATAAAAGTTAATAAAATTTAAAAATATGCAATAGAAATGAACAACAAAACTAAGGTCAGATCTCTGAAAAGACTCATAAAACATAGTTCTATTAGATTGATCTGTATAAAAGAGAAATAACATCAAATTTAAAATATTAGAAGTCTATGCAAAGAACTTGTCTCTAGGGGAAAAAAAAGGCTAGACGCCGTGGCTTGTGCTATAATCCCAGCACTTTGGGAGGCCGAGGTGAGAGGATTGCCTGACCCCACAGGTTCGAGACCATCCTTGGCAACTTGGCAAGACCTCCTCTCTACAAGAAAGCAAAAATTAGCCAGGCGTGGAAGCACATACCTGTAGTTCAGTTACTTGGCAGGTTGAGGCGGAAGGATCACCTAAGCCCAGCAGGTCGACATTGTGGTGGCCATGAGTGTGCCACTACACTCCAGCCTGGGCAACAGAGTAAGACTCTAACCCCTTCAAAAATAAAAAATTAGCTGGATGTAGTGACATGTGCATGTAGTCCCAGCTACTCAGGAGGCTGAGGAGGAAGGATGGCCTGAGCCCAGGAGATCGAGGCTGTGGTGAGCCATGATCATGCCACTGCATTCTAGCCTGCATGACAGAATGAGTCCCTGACTCAAAAAAAAAAAAAAAAAAATTAGGGCTATAAGAGGGGACATGATAAAATGCAGCAGAGATATTAAGAAATAAGAAAATATGATGAACTTTATGCCAAAAAGTTGATTAGACAAGAGACTGAAAAGACATGTCATAAACTGAAAGAAAATACAAAGAAAAGCCTGACAAGAGCTTGTAAAAAAAATATTTTTACAAAACATTGATAAAGGATTGGTAACCAAAATATGCAAAGAACACTTAAAATTCAACAATAAGAAAACAACCCATTTAAAAAGTGGACAAAAGATCGGAATAAACACCAAAGCAGACATACAGATGATATACAAATAAGCACATAAAAAGACGCTCAACATCATAGGTCATTAGGAAAATGCAAATTAAAATAAAAATGAGACCGGACATGGTGTCTCACGCCTATAATCCCAGTACTTTGAGAGGTTGAGACAAGAGGATTGCCTGAGCCCAGGTGTTCCCGATCATCCTGGGCAACCTGGCGAGACCTCATCTCCACAATAAATCAAAAAATTAGCCAGGTGTGGTGGCGCATGCCTGTAGTTCTGTCTACTTGGAAGACTGAGGTGGAAGGATCGCCTGAGCCCAGCAGGTCGAGGCTGAGGTGGCTGTGAGCATGCCACTGCACTCCAGCCTGGGCGACAGAGGGAGACTCCAACTCAAAAAATATATACATTCCAAGAATGGGATCCATCAGTCATACTTCTAGGTAATTATTTACCCAAGTGAGTCGAAAACTTAGAATCACGTGTAAACTTGCACATGAATGTTTATAGCAGCTTTATTTTCTTTCTTTTCTTTTTTTTTT
>CAUYQG010036199.1:0-21200 GCA_963574415.1 Tarsius wallacei | reverse complement strand
CCCTCACTTGGGGAGGCTGAGGTGAGTGGATTGCCTGAGCCCGCGGGTTCGAGACCCGCCTGGGCAACTTGGTGAGACCTCATCTCTACAATAAATCAAAAAATTAGCTGGGTGTGGTAGCGCGTGCCTGTAGTTCCAGCTCCTTGGAAGGCTGAGGTGGAAGGATCGCCGGAGGCCAGCAGGTCGAGGCTGCAGTGGCCGGGAGTGGCCACTGCACTCCAGTCTGGGCGACATAGTGATACTCAAAATAAAAAAAAAAAAAAAAAAAATCAGGGTGATATCGTGGTATCTATGTTTCATTCATATTCCTAAGCACCTTTCTAATGCAATATATTCTTTGATTCCCTTTAAATTCTCAACTATTTTGCTTTTCCATCATGAGAAAGATAAGGGAGAATGCCAATATCTGTGAGAATGGTGATGCTTCAAACACATACAAGCACACATGTACACACACACACACACCATGTATACACATACCATGTAAACACACACACACACCACTTTTCTGAAGTGCACCCCAGGGTCAATATTTCCTAAGAGAGATTGGGGATGTGTTTAACAGTCTATGGGAACCATGACGCCCTCACATTCTTCTCAGTGGTAAAACCTCGATACGTCAAGTCCTGTGTCCAGACTCTTTTCTGAAGACTTAGTATCAAGAGGTCATGGCTATCCATAATGTGGTTTTGAATCAGGTCTTAAAACTTAATGTGGCTTTTATGCCTAGAGATAAGGCAAGGTTGAGGTTTGGTCAGTTACAGGAACACACTCAGGGTCGCTGGTGGATCCTGACTCTCTAGCATGATATAAAACCTTAACAGGCTCTGAGAGCGATTACCCACGTCCCTCCTCCTCTGTCTCCTGCTCCGTGGAGGGCTGACAGCCTGGGAAGGCAGACCACCCCACAGCCCATTGGGATTCCATTAGACAATCCTTTTTCATTCTGAAAGACACTGAAAGTAGACAAAGGTTAAAAGACAAAGCTTTTCTTTAAAGGAGAACAGACTGAGTTGAAAGTTGTAAGGCTGGAGGGCTTGGCAGGGGGACAAGAGTTGGGACCAGAAGCTGGAATTGGCAGCTCCAAGGGCCCCTGCTCTGGCCGAGAGCCTGGCTGCCCCGGCGCCTGGCTCTACCCCACGCCAAGGCCTTTAGAAATCGTCCAGGCAACTGGTAAAACAACACGGAGAAGATGCCGTGGACTTTGTCAATGAGTACTGCATGGCTGGTCATGGCCTCTTATTCTATTCTTTCTGGATAACGTGTGCATTCCCTACCCTCCTCAACTCCACAACTCACTCCTACCCAACTAACTCCCTAGCTCGCCCCTACCCTTCTCAACTCCATAGTTCGCCCCTACCCACCTCATCTCCACAGCTCACCCGCAGTCTCCACCCAGTCAATTCACCACCTTACTGGCCACTTGCCAGCTCTCCTGGGACATTTCTTCAGTGAGCCCATTTTGAATCCTTCTTCCAGGTTTTAGATTTAAAAACATGGGGAAAGGCCACATTCCTAACCAAAAATAGGAAAAGAAAGGGTTTCTTTGAAACTGATCAAACGCAATTAAGACAGAGTACCCAACTCATATCCCTTTGATTAACCTTTATCTGGAGAGAAATGATTGGTGATTAAGAATTAGATGAGGTGACTAATTATATCAGGGATCTGCCTTCGAAGAAATCTCTTTCAGCACCAGAGAAAAGGCTGATAAAAAACAATCAGGGCTGTAATGGTGCCTTTTAAGGAGAATAATTAACCTGTAATAACAATTTTGGCCTCAACTTAAGCCCTGTAAAATCATCCTTTTTCATTAACTTCAAGTTCAATTACCATCAATAACGAGTGCTCATTTAGAAGTCACGCGGCATCGAGCTCCCCATGGCTGGGGTAGGCGACTCTGCATCTGTTGGAGGGGCCAAATGTCCCCCATGGGGCAAGCTTTGGGGGCACCCAAGCCAGGAAGAGGAAGAACTGGGTCTCCTGAAAGAGAGAAGTTTCTGCTCACACTGAAGGTCACAGTGAGGAAGAGGAGGAGGAACAGCAGCAAAAGGGGGAGGGGGGAGGAAGAAGCTGCCACCAGCCCCTCCAGTGGTCTAATCTGAGGGGCATATTTTTAATTCATCTCTAACTCCAAGAATTAAAAATAAGGTGATTCCCTTGCAGTTGCATACTTCCTGTTAATACAGCCTCCACTTTGCTCAGATTCTGTGTACTTCAAGGGTACTGCCTGGACCGGGAGGTGACAGCTCAATAGCTTGAGCCAGCAGGTTTTAAAGCGTGGTCCCTGAGAACTTGCCAGCTACAAACCTACTGAGTCAGACATGCTGGCATGGGGCCTGGGGATGTCTGTTTCAACAAGCCCTCGGGTGATTCAGATGCACTCTGAACTGACCTGAGGGGCTCTGCCCACTCTAGTTTCCCCATATTGCCCAGATGGAAAGCACAGACAGCTCTATCCTGAGGGCAGGCCAACCTGTCCACACATTCATATATTAGGTTTCAGAGCAGGAGAGAAAGTTGAGGGAAGCAGAGAATCTGCATGGGGCTCCCTGAGGAGTGTTGATGAAAATGGGTTACCTAACAGGTACACACAAGGCTGTAGGCCAAGCAGTGACCATGTCACAGACCAGGCAGGTGACTAGAACCACACATCAAACCATCCTTGCCTTCCATGCATCAGCATCTAAGCAGGGCTGCTACCTGTCCTCTCTCTTCCCCACTCCTTTCTCCTTGGCCCTTAGCACCTACATAGGCAAAATGTAAACACACTTCTTTTAATTTTAAGGAAATTTCAATTTAGTCACTTCAGTCATTTTTCTAGCATGCACTGTAGTGCCCTGCATGCAGCTGGCGCTCCTCTCAACATCCATCCACTGTTGAAAAGGAGAGCAGAAGCTGTAAGCAGCAGAGATGAGGTGTCCACATGCCCTCGCCTGGGCTTCACAAAAGGTTGACTCGAAGTGTACAGGACACTGTGAAAGCAAAGGACTTGATACTACACCGCTTCACCATGCTGCTTTGCCCCTTAACACAACCATCTTGAGATTGAGAGTGGTAAGAAGCAAAGAGGGCATTGCCCTGTGAGAGGTGAAGAACAAAGAGAATCAG
This sequence comes from Tarsius wallacei, assembly GCA_963574415.1. Lineage (NCBI taxonomy): Eukaryota > Metazoa > Chordata > Mammalia > Primates > Tarsiidae > Tarsius > Tarsius wallacei. The sequence continues at coordinate 18,089 of CAUYQG010036199.1, read as the reverse complement.
GAAGGAAGGAGGGACAAGGGGAGAAACATGGGACAAATGGGAGGCAGATTTAAGAACTACAGAAGCCTCATCCTGCAACACAGGCTTCTGGAAAATGCAATCAAGTGTTGTTTTTTTAAAAAAATAATAATAATCTTTCCCTCATATCAGGAAGGAGAAGGATGCACAGGCTTGGAACAAGGAGGGGACCCTCAGGCTTAGAAACCTAAGCTCGAATCCCAGTTCAGCATGACCTAGACAAGCCCTTAACCCCACAGAGCCTCATTTGAGAAGCAGACCTGAAACTGCCTGTCTTCTGCAGCCATGAAGGTCAACTGAGGAGGTCTGTGAAGACCTGGCACAGAATAGTCATTCAGTAAACAAGGTCGCCACGTGTCTCTCCCAACCCCCCTCCTGTCATGGCCTCAACTGAAGTCCAGTCTGGTCCTCTTTGTGGCAGGTAATGTTTGTGCAGGCCTAAGCAAATTGCTTGCAAATTACGCTCTTTGAAGAGGAGGAAAAAGAGGCTTAAACTAAGAAAATTCAACTTCCCAGTGCTATACCTGCTGTTTCTGCTAACTCTGTTCAAACTACAAAGCAAAGCTTGGCGCCACCGAGGAGTCCCGGGCTCTAGCCATCTACCGCCTGAACACCCTGCTTCAACGGATCCCATTAGCAGCCAGGCGGCTCATCTCTGGGTAAGAGTCAGTGCTTTACTTAAGAAGAGCTGCAAATCAAACAACGGGGCTGTCCAGGGAGCTGAGAATTTAGCTCTTCAAACATTTCCTCCTATAAATATAAATGGTTGCTTTCCTCCAGAGAAAGCGCCTATCCCTGTGATCTGCGAAGGACTGGGAGGGGCCAGGAGGATCGCCTTGTCTTCTGGTGAAGGTTCTCGATCACCTTAATCCCTCCACTGACAGTCTTCTGATTTGACAGGCACAGAGGTTATTGTGTCCCTCAGTTTATGGAGAATTAGGGGAAGGGGTGTGGATCAAAGGGAAGAACCAGACACAAAACTCACCAGGGAGACAGAGGGAGGGGAGAGGGAGAATGACTTTTAATACAGTTGCATAATCCATAATTCAGCACGCTTTTCATTTCTCTTATCTTCTAAAAAACATGAAATTAAGTTCTAAGCAAAGTGCATAATTTATGAGAAATCTCTGTGGATGACTCCCAAACCCCCACACCCGGCCCTGACTTCTTACGCGGGTCCCAGTCCCACAGCCCTCGCATGCAGGATGTGGCTGTGTGGAGCCAGCTGTAATCTTGGCCCCACACACTCACAGGGCCCAACTCTTCACAAATTCTTCTCTCCTATCTAATGACCCATTCTTATTTTAATCCTGCTGGCAGAAAGTGCTAGAAAACCTGGATTCCTCTTCTGCCTCCAACGTGGAAGCCTGTGACGTTCTCCTGAAGTCATCCTTTTCTCGGTCATCCCACTGAATCTTCTTTCCACATCCTCCCCCACCCCCACTCCAGACTCCTGATCCATCTCCACATCCTAATCCAAACTGCACGGCTATCTGCTCGTCTTCTAGAACGCTCTGCACACCTGGCCTGGGATGGCTGCCTGCGTCCTGCTATGTTAGGGTCCAACACCCCCGGTTTACTCTCCCAGATCCTGACCCCATCCTGCCCATCCCACAGTGCCCACCAACATGAAATCCCTCCTCTCAACAGAGGGTCCAGCGGCACGAGGCTCACGTTGGGTACTGCAGGAAGATGTGCTGATTTAACCCAGCTGGATGGACACCCACTCAGGGCTTCATGCTGTGTGCTTCATACCAGGGGTGCTATTCTTCTTCTATCCTGACTCTCCAGACACTACTCATCCTCCAGAACCCTTCAAGGTCATCGGGAAGCCTCTACTACACCACTCCTACTCACTGTGCTTTGCCCCAAGACACTTAGCTTTTAGCCTACATCATCTTGTGCTGCTGTTAATTAAGCAGCTGGCGTGATGCTACTGTGTTCAGTTTTACAGTTCACTATCCTGCTATCCTGCACGTGTAGTCGTATGTGATTCTCTCAGCCCTGTGGGGGTCGCCATCATCCCTATGCTTCACTAGAACCCAGACAGTTTCAATGAAGGTCATGAAACTAACCCACAGCAGTGCTGTGTCTTGAATCCCCAAATCCTGACTCCAAATCCCATATTTCGGGTCCTCCCTGTTAGACTTCAAGATCTTCAAAGACAGGGAGTCCATCTTGCAATGACTGCTGCCTACCCTGCAGAGCTATACGGAGTTCTGAACACATGGGGTCCTTGATGATTATTTGTTGAGGAGAGAATAGAAGCTAGGGAAGGAGTCAATAGCCCTTCAGAAGCGGGCAAGTGAGTTCTAAGACATACACTGTGTTCACGGGGCGTGGGTCACGATGGATGGAAAGGACAGCTCAGGAGGCCCTTTCTGTGTGCCGTGGTCACACCCTGCATTCACTCTGCATCCTTCCTTCACTGATCCAGCAAGTATTTACCATATATCTCATCTCACACATGAATCAAACACTCCTTTGTCCCTGGGTCCCCACCCTAACATAAACTCCACCCAAATAAGAAAGAGGACATATAGTTCTTATGTACATAGGTAGGTATGTAGGGAGATATTTATCCACCCAGCGATCTGTCCATTTATTGATTGGCTGATTGCCTCTGTTCACACAATTGGTATCTGACTCACTGTAATGATCAGAACACAAAACCATCACAGAGCAGCTCTGGTGAGTTTACTATAGACCCAGAAAAGCACCAAAATAACTTGGGTTTTCCTTTGGGGTATAAATGAAAATAAATTTCTTTAATCTTATCCTAGTTTCCGAAGTATATTAGTGGCAAGAAGCACTTACCATAATCTGCTATTTACCAATTACATAAGAATCAGAGAAGGTTATCATTCCTTATCACTGCTCTGTGAAATTCTAATTGACCCTGCAACTGTTTCTAGAACATTATCTTCCCATAATGCTTCAGCTTAGCCCAGGAGAGAGGTTAGAGTCACGGCCTTTTAATATGAAAAGGACAGAGATTAGAACTCACTTATTTGACAAGACAGAAACAAAGACTCAGGAAGTTGAGGTGATTGGCCCAGATTCAAACAGGATATCTGGGCACATTCTAAAATGAAAAGCTAATCCCACAACCCCTGGACTGGAACTCTCTCGGCTTCCGGGGCCTCAACTCATATTACAGCTTTTCAAATTTCATCGTTAATTATTGAAATAAGGTTTTTTTCTACTACAAAAGTAAAACATCTTGTAATGAATATCTTAAGAGTTTGAAAATATTATTTATGACTTAATTAAAAGTCTTCAACATTAAAAATGAATGAATGACTCGCTGGTTCCCTACGGAACCCTGAGGTAATGCCCAACGGGGCAGGGCTGGGTTTCTGATAATGTTTCGCTCTTAGACCAAAAACAGCAACCCCACGGCACCACATCTACACATGTCTCTCGCGACCCTTGAAAGGACAGACCAAGTACGGGAAGCCATTTTTTATCTTGTTCCGAAACCCTAACACCAGGATGAGAAAGAAGAGGCTATGTCCGGGAGAAATACATGCACTAGGTAAAGATTAACTTTGCTGACTTTGTCTTTTCAGAAACACAGACTCCTTAAGCATGACTGGTACCGACCTATTGTAATTTGTCTTTTTAGAAACTCAAATTTCTCAAGCATGACCAGTATCAACCCATTGTATACTCAGTGCCTGGTGACCAGGACACGCCTCAGGGTCTCCAAGACATCCACAAGTGGTCAACAAGGAAGTCACGGCAGTCACGTCTACCTAACTGCAACATCTCCAGGGGAGAGGATTTAAGCTAGGGCTCGGGGGGCTACTGGGTCACACTCATCTAGAGTGTAGGCCCGCTTTCTGTCTGTGGGAAGTGAACCTTTCTTAAATAAATCTTTTCTTTTTTTACCTCTTTGCGTGTTGCAAATCTTTGCATTACTCGGATCTCTGGTTACCAGCATGCAGCACCAGTACGCCGGCTCCGATGGTGCTACGCCCCTCCCCATCCATCCATCCATCCACCCTCACCCTATCCATACCTAACAACCCTCATCTACCAAGTTATATCTTCCACAAGATAAACTCCATGAGGATAGTTAGATCCCAGCCAAAGTGATATGGAAAGGAAGCCACACAAAAAGAATGGGGCCTGGAGTACAGGGGTGACATCGACCACACTTCATTAACAACAAAAATAATGATGACAAGTTAGAAGAGAAGAGATTACGTCGGGACTTCAGCCATGTGACAGGTGCTACACTAAACTCTTTTTGAAAACGATCTCATTTACTTCTCATAAAAGAACGCCTTAAAGCAAGCCCTATAACAATCTCGACTTTACAGAGGAGAATGCCAAGAACAGAAAAACGGAGTGACTTTCTCCCTAGCTGAAGAAGGCGCAACTCATCACTTCCGGAGCTGGGCCGGAACTAACTCCAGAGTCTCTTTTCTTGCTACAGGGCAACACTGTCCCTTCCAGAAGGCCACGGGTTAACCAATGTTCACAAGTTCTTTAAAAAACAAACAGAACTAAAGCCCACCTCTCAGAGCTGCTCCCGAAGATAATTGAGTGTGAGGTGGAGGAGAGAATTACTCTCCGGCTGGGGATTATACTTCTATCAGGATTTACACAGCTGGAGTGAGATAATTCTCCCTCCTGTTTCCACAATGAATGTCTTCAGTAAAATGGGGACACACGGCACAAGGAAACATGCACAGAAGAAACACTTCGTGTCTAGGAAAGGAGAGGACTTGCAAATCTCTCCCTCCTCAGACTCCCCCCCGCCCCCGACCCCACCCCATACCTCTCCAGAGGAAGCATGCAGACACAAAGCTGTGCTCCAAGGAAGTCTTTTCTTGATGTTATCAAACATTCTCATCACCTCTCAAGGACCATTCACCACTCTGCCCACTCTCTGTTCTGTTCTGTTCTGACGGTTCACATTTTTTGTTTTCTGAAACGTAAACATCGCATTGTGATGGTGCCCCTAAAGGGGCTGTGAGTCCCAGGTCAGACTCTCCAGGTAAATCAGACTTAAGTCTAAACTATGTTTCTTGCCCAACTACGGTTATTCAAGAACACAAATAATCTCTAGTTGTCCTGGCTGTCATTTTGAGCTATTTGACATTTATTGTTCTGAAGAGAAGAAAGGTCACATGTGTCGAATCTGCATGTGTGCTTCATAGCATTTTTCTCCAACAAGATTCTTCTAAATTATGGTGTTGAGATTAATACTAGGAAGGAAAGACGGGAGGGAGGGAGGGAGGGAATGAGGGAGGGTGGGAGAAAGGAAGGAAGGAAGGAGGGGAGGGAGGAGGAGAGAAGAAAGGATAGAAGGGAGAGAAGGAAGGAGAAAGCAGGAAAGGGAAAGCCAGAGAAAGAGAAAAGGAGAGAGGGGGAGACTCCCCCTGCAGCTTCTCCTCACCTTGGCACCCACCCTGAGGCTCTCTGTTTAATAAACTTGGCGCTTCCCAGGGCTGTGTCCGTCAAGCCGCCCGTGGGTCTGAGCATGAAGATGCACAGACACAGGGGCCGGGTGTGCAGCGGGAGGCAGGACCCGTGGAAGGGAGGATGCCTGGCTTGGTGACCTGCTCAGCACAACCTCTGGTCACAAGTGGGCTCCCGCCCTTCCCCTCCGCAGGGCCCTCCACACTCCGGCCTCCTTGCCTCTGAGAAGGAAGTTGCTTTCCTTCTGGCCCCCACCGCCACCCTCCGCCTGTGATTCCACGGTTCCTGCCTCTTGGCTGCAGCAACACAAGGTTTCCCGGCCCAAGAGACTCCCTGTACGCCAAGGGTCCAATCACACCTGCAGAGCCGAGTCCTCTGGGCCACACGGGAAGAGGAAGGCATGGGGAAGCAGTGAGTGGGAAGCACCCTGAGCCTCAGGAGGACGAGGACACGAGCTGGGACCACATTGCCTATACAGCCCTCTCGCCATCCCTCTCCCAGGTGGCTGTTACCTTGCACTCTGGCCCCGCTACCTCCCTGCTCTGTCCACTCCATGAGGGCGGTGCATGCTCCATCTTATCCATTGCCATCTGCACAGCACCAGCACGTGTCTGACATATGAAAGCCACCCAATGACTATGCGTTAAATTAACAAAAAACTTTGTTAAAAAAGGAGAAAGAGAGAGGGAAAGAGGAGGAGGGAAGGAAGGAGGAGACCAAGGAAAACACCACATGTTGAAGACAGGACAGTACTTGGGGGTGGGACTGTGGTCACAAGTAGAGCAGTCCGCACCACCACATGCTCTGGGGATACCTGAATCCCCTGCCTCTCTGGTCTTCTCCCTCCTGATTTCAACACTGCAAGTTTTCACCCACCTGTCAAACAGCCTCTCTTCTGCTGAGCCCTTGACATCACTGGCGGTCCATCTCCTCTTCCTCCTTCTCTTCCTCCTTCCACGGACGACTCCCTACGCATACCTACCTGCCTGTTTCTCAGCACTCTCCCTAAACCTCCTTCTGCCCGCCATTCTCCTACCTGCTCTTGGCCAACACAATAGCCTCTCCCTCTCATAGCTGGGATGTCTGCCCCACTGAGCTCCCTGCCCCATGGAGCCCCCACGAGGCAGGGGGTGGGCCGCTCTTGGCCAACACAATGTCCTCTCCCCTTGACGCTGGGACATCGCCCCACTGAGCTCCCATGACTGTGTGAGCCAGAGGCCTCACTTCCTTCTCATAAGAAGGTTCCTCCTGGCGAGTGCCGTCACTGAGTCCATTCCACTGTCTAATTATAATCATTCCCAAATCTAGGCTGTGATCATCCTTTCTTCCTCCCTACTCCTTCCTCAGGAAAAGGCAACCATTTTCAAGAATCAAACTGTCAGAGCCATGTGAACGGCCCCATGTCTGTATCTCCAGCGTGACCTCTTGCCCACGGCCCCTGCAGGTCCAGGCTGCGTGCATCCCAGATGGCCTCACCTGCAGGTGGATCCAGGCTAGGACTGTTACCACGACAACCACTCTCCTCTTGAGCCAGGCCCTCTCCAAGCAACCTCTTTATCAGTGGCAGCAGGCGTCTTCACACCTTAGGCCTTTGACTCCTTCCTCTCTGTTCCCCTTGTATCTGGGCAGGCTAGGCCGGGCTCGGGGTCCTTCATTCCTGAGGTGGAGCGACGGCCTAATGGGCTCCAGTCCCACACTAGCTCCCTCCACGGGCCAGGCCTGAGACTCACGACCAAAATGCACTTCCTAAATAATTGGCGGTCAACGTGGAGTCAGAGGCATCTCCCCAACTTGAGATCTAAATAGGACTGTTTTCTCCAGCATCTGTCTGAAGTCCAACCTCAAAAAGCCAGCCAGACCTCTTGTTCCCAGCGTCTGCCCAGCACCCTTTCCCAGAAGCCCCTCTGCTCTGGCTGACCCTGCTTACACACACACACACACACACACGCACACACACACAAACACACACACACGCACACGCACACATTGTCTATCCTCCTACCTCTCTCCTTTCTCCTCTCTCCTCCCCTCTCCCTCTCTCTCACCAATTGTTCTTCATCTGGGTATTATTTTGTGCTATTTGTTCCAACTCAGAAAACCCTTTGTCCTGCTCTTTTCCAAGTAAAACGCTGCGCTTCCTCCAAGACTCTATTCTCAAATTGCCTCCTTCTGAAAGAAGTGTTTTTTTTCTTTTTTGAAGCTCACTTCGATCTCAATCTCAAAAGGAAACCATCATTCTCAGCAGATAGCCTTTGACCTGACTCCCCACCAAAAGGCAATAAGCTTATTGTTTCTAAAATTCCAGAGCTGTAATTTCCTGTCTCTGAGGAACTGCACCCGCCCATCAGGCACTGAGCAAACGGAGCTCATCAGCCTCTGAGAAGGCTCTGAGATCTGGATGTCCAGCATGAAACGCTCCTTAATCACCCAGCAGGCACTGACCTCTCTGGGCCTCTCCCAAGCCACTGGAACAACTGGCACCATTCGCTTAGCATTCAGGCGCTGCCTCTTATTGGAGCTATTTATTAGCATGCTTTGTCTGCCTTCTCTCCCCAACTGGTTTGTAAACTCCTGGGAGGAAGAGATTGCACTTCATTCAAATTGGGCATGTGCTTAGTTTTTAAAAAATGAACCAATAAATATGCAATTTCTCAGGCAAGAATTCAAACTCACAGATATCCATAAAGAGGATTCCCTGGTCTAATTTCTCTTTGGTGAGCACCTCTCATACCCATCTCCATGGTGTCTCAGGAAACAGGCCAGTATGAGCAGGATCCCAAAGCTCATCACATGGGCACCCAGCCTTGATCGACAGCCAGCACTGGCCCAGCCCTTCTGCCAGAAGTAGCTGTAAAACTGGATGAAACATTTGGTGAAAGTTGTTTTTAGTCACTAGACGATCAACATAGCGGTGCTATAATCCTTGAAAGTGAAAATAAATGTGGTAGGCCCTAGCACTGCCCTGATGTTCTGTTCTTCCTGGAGGCATCCACCAGGCCCTGACCAGGAAGGAGAAACCCAAATTGAGCACAGTGATCTCACTGGCAGGAAGTCACAGAGATCGGAGTTTGGGAAGGGACTGAAGCAGCTTGAGTTTCTAGGGAGCAATCAGAGTAAAAGAGCAAAAGCAGTGAGAGAGAGAGAGACTATGCTTTGCAAAACTGCATAGGAGTTCCCTTGAGTCTCTGGCTACATATTAAGTGGTGCATTCATAGGGCGAGATTTCACAAGGCTGAGCAAAGAATAGCAGCCCTCCTCCCAAAAAGTAACTATCGGGAAACTGTAAGCAGAACAATTTCTACAGCTCACAGAGTTGAGAAATAACAAGTGTGGAGAGACCTTCCTGAATACCTGAGGCACTCAGTGGAGACTCTAGAAGGGCCCGGCCTTAAGAGCAGGTCTAAACTAGCCATAGAATAAGGCCTCTCTAAACTCCTTCTAACAAATCTTGACAAGATCCTTGAAAGCATCAACTCGATGGACAAGTAAATTGACTGTCAAACAAAATCCAAAAGCCTTTAAATGATGACAGCAAAATTCACACACAATAATAGAATATTAGAATAATACTTAACATATAGTACAAAATGACTAGGTAAGCAAAGAAGCAGGGAGATGTGACCTGTAACCAAGAGAAAAACTGATCAATATAAACAGACATAGAAGTGACAGAAATAATATGATTAGCAAAAGAATAATTAAAATAGCTATTATAAATATGTTCAAGGACTAAGAGAAAAATATACACATAATGAAGACAGAAATAAAAATGCAGGTATAAGTTATAGAGCTGAAAAAATACAATATCTAAAGTGAAAAATGTTAGATGGGCTGGTTTATCAGCACATTAGATACTACAGAAGAAAAGAGAGTGAACTTCAAGATAAGCAATACAAATTATTCAAACTGAAGTACAGAGAGAAAAAGGGCTGACAAAGAAATATGAACAGACCCTTAATAAAGTATGGGAACATTAAATAGAATAGCACAATTGTAATTGAAATCCTAAGAAGAAAGACCAGAAAAAAATATATAATTTCCAAAAGAGATTTTCAAAAATCTCAGTGACTGTAAAGAGCATGTACATTTCTTTGTTTATTTTTCTCTTTTTCTCCTCTCATCTCATGCTGGTAGAACCTTGGCAAAGTCAGGATGGCTGGAGATAGAAGCCCTCTAACAGAAACCCTGGTCAAAACCGGATGTTTCAGGCCAGAGGACTGGGCAGGAGGCCCTTTCAGGCCAAACAGTATGGAGGCCATCTTTGTTTTGTTTCTCCTTATCATCTATCTCCCTGCTTTCCCTAAGGGCAACCCTGGATGAAAAGGTTTGCAGTTGCAGTACAGATAGATAAAATTCTAAGTTTAAGGAGAAGCTTCAAACTCAAGAGCTGGAGAAGGAAATACGCTAATTCTCTGAAAGAACGGCCCAGGTTTCCAGCTCACCCCTGAGTGGCACAAAGTGTGTGGACAAACTCAAAGCAACATAACAAAAGCTTTGAGAACAAAGCTAAGGTTCAAACCATATCCGAGTCTCAAACCAAACAACATGATGTTCTAAATTTGCAGGATACAATCTAAAACTACTCAACATACAAAGAGCCACCAAACAAAGTGAACAGTTCTTAAGGGGAAAGAAAACCAACAAATGGAAATAACAAGATGACCCAGATGCTGGAATGATGGAAGACCCCAAAGACGCTATTATAGCTGTGTCCCAGGAGGTCAAAGTAGATACTCTGGAAAATGGATGGAAAGGTAGTTCTCATCCAAGAAATATAAACTATTTTTAAAAAGAGAAAATCTAAACTGTCAAATACAATATCTAAAATAAACAATTATAGCAGAATGGAGACAATAGAGGAATCAGTAAACTTGAGGATAGCTCAATATAAATTATCCAATCTGCAGAACAAAGATTTTTTAAAAATTAGAAAAAAAAAGAAAGAAAAAGAAATTAGCAGAGCCTCAAAAGCATATGAGACCTAATAGTTGGGTAATTGGAGTCTCAGAAGAGGGGAGCAAAATACTGGGGCAGGAAAAAAATGAAGAAATAATACTGAAAAACAATCTCAAATTTGATGAAAGATATAAACTTACAGAGTCAAAAATCTCAAAAACTACAAACAGGATAAACTCAAATAAAATCACGCACAAACCCATCATAATAAAACTTCTGAAATCTAAAGGCAAAGAAAACTATCTTGGAAGCAAATATAAACAGGGACAACAATTTAATGGGTAAATGTAAAGAATGGTGCTTTCCTTTTAAACTATTAAAAATGTGCATGACGGCTGAAAGCAAAAAAATTATACAAAATATCTAGTGGGGTTTTAATTATATAGATACAATACATATAATGACTTTAACATAAAATGGGAGAAGGGCAAAGGAACTTATGTGGTTGTGAGGTTCTATACGTTACTTAAGGTGGTAAGATATCAACTCTAAGAAGAATGTAAAACACTTCATACACACACACACACATACACACACATCAAAGCAATCACTGAAATAATACAAAGATATCTTGCAAAAAAAAACCCAATAGATAAATTTACACTTAAATACGAAAAAAAATCAAATAACCCCCAAAATGTTAAGAAAGATATAAGAAAAGAACAAAAAAGCAGAGGACAAACATAAACACAAACAATAAAATGAAAGACCTAAATTATAACATTAAGTACAAGTGGCCTAACACACCAAGTAATGGACAGAGGTTGTCTTTTGAAGACACATGATCTACTGGGCTTAGAGAAAGTACAGCCAACAGTCGAGGGCCAAGGGCACAACTTACTGAGTCTCTGATATGAAGACTAACCAGCTGGTTGCCTAAGGAGAACCGTAGCAAGTCAAGCAGAAGACAGAGAGCTTTGTCCCTTAGGTTTTTATACAGCAGTCATGGTGTAGCATAGCCAATGATGGCCCCACCTCTGTCCTTGTGGCAAGTAATTCTAAGAGGGAACTTTTTTCCAGGATCTCTCTTAGAATGCTCTTGCAGTGTACATGGCATCTTATGGGCATTGGGAGTAAGTAATACAAGAAAAGAAAGCCATGTGGTCCCAAAGCTCTGTGATGACATGATGTAAGCCTAGAACAAAACGAATAGTATCGATCACAAACAAATAAAAGGAAGCGTGCAAATGCTAAAAAAAAAAAAAAGAAAGAAAGAAAGAAAAAGACTATACACTTTGTAAAAGAAATTATCTTCACATATAAAGACACAGACCAAAAGTAAAAGGCTAGAACAGATACACCATGCAAGCACCAATTAAAAGAAAGCTGGAGCGGCTGTAATCATATCATTCAATTAAACCTCAAAATCCAAGTATTACAAAGGATACAAAGTGATTTTTACATCATGACAAAGAATCAGATCCGCAAAAGGATATAGCAATCTTAAATGTGTATGCATTTAATAATAGACAAAATACAAGAAGCAAAAACTGATAGAACTGAAAGGAGAATTAGGCAAAACACAAACATGGAAACTTCAGCACTCCTCTGCTTGTAATTCACAGAGCAAGCAGACAGAAAATCAATAAAAATATAAAAGACCTGAATAGCACTATTAATTAAATTTACCTAATTGACACTGATTGAGCACTCTATCCAACAACAGCAGAACACATGTTCCTTTTGACTGCACATGGGACCATACTCTGGGCCTTACAGCAAACCTTAACACATTTTAAATAACTGAAATCAAATCAAGCATGTTTTCAGCCCATATCAGAATTAAACTCAACAAGAGAAAGATATCCAAAAGAAAAAAAAATGTCTGGAAATAAAACAACTCACTTATAAATAACCCGCAGTCAAAGAGGAAGCCAAAATGAAAAGTATAAAATATTTTAAATTGCATAAAAACAAAAGTTCAACATTATAAAATGTGTGGAATACAGCTATAACAGTTGTTAGAGGGAATTGATAGCTACAACTTTATTTTAGAAAAGAAGGTTCTCGATTCAATGACCTAAGCTTGTACCTTAAGAAACAAAAAAAAAGCGGCTGGACTTGGTGGCTTAGCCTGTAATCCCTGCACCTTGGGAGGCCGAGATAAGTGGATTGCTTGAGCCCAAGGTTCGAGACCAGCCTGGGCATCTTGGCGAGACCTCATCTCTACAATAATAGAAAATAGAAAATCTAAAAATAGATTTTAAAAATAGAAATCTAAATTGACAAATCTAAATTAATCTAAATAAATCTCTACAATGCATAAAAAAATTAGCCAGGCATGGTAGTGCAAGCCTGTAGTTCTGGCTACTTGGAAGACTGAGGTGGAAGGATCACCAGAGCCCAGCAGATCAACGCTGGGGTGGCTGTGAGTGTGCCACTGCACTCCAGCCTGGGTGATGGAGTGAGACTCCAACTCAAAAAAAAAAAAAAAAAGAAACAAAAAAAGCAAATTAAACTCAAGGAGCAAAATGAAGCAAAGATAATAAAATAAAAGCAGAAGTCAGTGAATTGAAATCAGAAAAATTTAATAGTAGAAATTAATAGTACCAAAAATTGGTCTTTGAAAAACGAAATCAATAAAATCGGTAAGCTTCTAGCCAGAATGATCACAAAAATAAAAGGGAGATAGTGCAAATTATCCATATCAAGTCTGAAAAAGGAGACATAACTACTGACCCCACAGACATAAATAATAAGGAAATATTATTTTCATCTAAGTTGCTGAATTAATGGAGGCTAATTGTTCTGCTGCAGCAGGATGTAAACCCTCTATATTTCCCGTTCCAGGCAACTTCCAGACTTGTTCACAAAACGTTCTAACAGCTTTATTAATGAGAGCCCCAAACTGGAGATGTCCATTAGCTTGTGACTGGATAAGCCAATTGGTTGTATGCTCATACAATGGAATACCATTCAGCAATAAAATGAAACAAGCCACTAGTACATACCACAACACAGATAAATCTTAAAAGCATTCTAAGTGAAAGAAGTTGGACGCAAAATACAATATACATATGATTTCATGTAGGTGAACATCCAGAACAGACAAAATTAACCTATCAGGATAGAAATCAAACACAGAAGTTGCCTGGAGTAGAGAGTGTAGAGGGGGTTTTGCAAAAGATCAAGAAGGACTTTCTGTGCTTGACTGAAGTGTTCTATGTCCTAATTAGGACTGTGGCTACAAAGCAGGCCCATTTATCCAACAAATCAAACTGAATGCGTAAAGTGGGCACATGTTATTTCAATAAAGAAGGAAACAATCATCATATAACATTGGCCACAGATCTAGAGCAGAGATGTTGACACCAGATCAGAATCCTTCCTGGTCAAAAATAATCAAGGGTTCCCTCCCTCCTCCTTTCTCCCACCCCCACCGCATTCCTTGTGTGGAGGTTTAGGTTTTTTTTTTTTTTTTTGAGTTGGACTCTGTCTCTGACTCTGTCGCCCAGACTGGAGTGCAGTGGCCACTCCCGGCCACTGCAGCCTCGACCTGCTGGGCTCCGGCGATCCTACCGCCTTAGCCTTCCGAGTAGCTGGAACTACAGGCACGTGCTACCACGCCCGGCTAATTTTTTGATTTATTGTAGAGATGAGGACTCACCAAGTTGCCCAGGCGGGTCTTGAACCCGCGGGCTCAGGCAATCCACTCGCCTCAGCCTCCCAAGGCGAGGGATTACAGGCTGAGCCACCAAGCCCGGCTTGAGGTTTAGGTATTCTATTCTATGTCTAGGCATCTCAATGTCCAGGAGTTCTCTGGGTCGCCTCTTATACATCTCTCTCTCAGTTTTCCAACTTGTATCTCTATCGTTCTCTGTTATATTTGTCCCTCTCTTTGTGTAAATGTCTTTGTGTTTCTGTTTATCTTTTTTCTCTCCTACAACTTTTTCTCTCTTCTTCAGCTGACCTATTTTATTTGTTAATTTTTAAACTGAATGTAAGAATCATTTTTTAAAAATTATTTCACTCATAAACAAAATTATATATTGAAAATTATTACATAGAACCTAGATAATCCTTGGTTGTTACTCTGACCTCCGTGAGTGAATGGCCTCACTGGCCTAAGCCTTTTCTTCCCTGCTTTAGGAAGGGTCCTGAAGCATCTGTTCTTGAAAGAGAGACGATGTCATCAATCGCTAGGAGAGAAACCAGCACTTGTTGAACACCACGTGTCAGGGTCTACCACATGCCTTATCCCACTTAATCCTCTCAGTAACTCTGGAAGTGGGGTTTTATTCTTCTCACTTTGCAAATAAGAAAACTAAAGTTCAGAGAGAAGAAAATAAATAGCCTTGGTCCAGTTAAGAATGAAGCAGGGCTTCAACTCACATCTGTGACTTATTCTACTCATTATCTGGAATAGGCTCCCGCTTTCGATTTCCCACAAATCCAACTCCTTGGTGGAAAAGCAGAGGAAAATGGATAAATGTTCATACCAAGAAACACAACACAGCAATAAAAAAAATGAAAGAATACTGGTATATACCACACTGATGACTCTCACAGAAGCCATGTTCTGTTAGAAAAGCCAGACCACCCACATGGAGTTCAAAAATAGTCAAAACTAATTGCTGACATGTAATGTAAGTTTGAAGGATGGTTATCTTGGGTGCATGTAGATACAGATTGCAAATGGAAAGGAGAGAAATTTATGGGGTGCTGGAAATGTTCTGTATCTTTATCTGGGTGGTGATCACATGGATATTACATATGTAAGTTACCATCGAGCTGTCCTTGAGATTCATACTCTCAATGCACTTTATTGTATCTGTCACCCATCAATTAAAAAAGCAAAGGCTCAGCCGGGCTTGGTAACTCAGCCTGTAACCCCAGCACTTTGGGAAGCCGAAGCAAGTAGATTGCTGAACCCACGGGTTCAAAACCAGCCCGGGCAACTTGGTGAGACCTCATCTCTACAATAAATCAAAAATGAGCCAGGCATGGTAGCACATGCCTGTTGTTTTGGCTACTTGGAAGGCTAAGGTGGAAGGATCACCAGAGCCCTGCAGATTGACGCTGGGGTGGCCATGAGTGTGCCACTGCACTCCAGCCTGGGCGACTGAGTGAGACTCCAACTCAAAAAAAAAAATGAAGGCTCCTGTGTCTCGCTATCATAGATTTGTCTGAAATTGGAAAAAAATGACCTCAATGCAAAGACATCATTCTGAGAAACGCTGGGGAGGGGACACACAGCCCCTTCTCAAGGGTCCTGAGCTGTTAACTGAAACCCAAGGCCAGACTGAAAATCAGGGAGATTTTACTGCTGCTAACACCAAGGGTAGGTTGAAACCATGCACGGGTAAAGCAGACCCTCAGCATGCATTATGTCATACATTCGTTTTCTCCCAACGCCTTATGTGTTTATTTCTGAATGGTCCAAATGGGAGTTTTCCACCAGGGTGATCTCAACAGTGCTCATCATGACTCCATGAGGGAGTACAGACAAGGGCTGTGTCCCCACCTTCCTAGAGGAAGGAGCAGAGATCAGAGTCTCAGTGGGCTGCAGAAGCGGTACAAGACGTCAAAATGGACAACATGCAACCACCATCACAGAACCCGCGCCTTCCAGCACCTCGTCCAGCACGCACCTCATCACGGAGTACCTCCATGGCCCGGGCTGAGAATGCAGAAGGGATCTGGAAAGGCCCCTTCTCCTCGCCCACCTTCATACACCCACATTCCAATGAAAACTGGAAAGAAGACAAGTAGGAGGAAAAGAAAAACACTCACGGTTGAGATTGTCCTGCCGTCCTTTGGCTGGTGGCTGAGTTTCCCCAGCCCTCCTGGATCGCTTTTGTCCTTGCGCCCACACTCTTTTCATGCGTTCCCTGTAGCGTTCTCTCTTATCCTAAGGGATGGTGACTGTCCACCCCCCATCCCACGCGCCTGTTGTAACTCACCCAGAACATAAGTACAAGAACCAAAGACACTCAAGTACCCACGTGGTTGGGTGTATCTGCCCCAAGTGAGCTCTTCCCCTGCCCTATTCTGGGAGCTGCCACTTTGTGGAACGTACATCACGTCACCAAGTGAATCCGACAGAATGTCCCTGGGAGAGGAACATCATCACAAAATTTACTAAAGAAAAATAAGTTGTTCTGAAAAAATGCAGCTAACCAAAAAGGGTACTAGAAAATGCCTCTTCCTCCCTGACCACCACCCCACCTCCAGGTCACCTCTCTTTTAACTACTCCTCCCTTACATCTCGGCCTGTGTAAGAGAGCCCAGGTCACCACTGGGTTAAGAAGAACTGGCCACCCCCTAGACTGGAAGACAGCACGTGGCTCTAATGAGAGTGTGTCCACGGGGCTTCCCGATGGTCCTTCTCAGCTCTCTCCACGAGACTCCGGGCCTGCAACCATCCTCACCAGCACGCCCTGTTCTTTATCCACACCCGCAGAGATGGCGCTGTCCAAGGAGGCAAGGGCTCAGCTAAGGCTCGTAGAAACCACCACCTACCAACTGCCGTAGGTAGGCTTAGCCTCCTACAGACGGAGGGACTTCCCTGGGCCTCCCACTCAAGGCCTTGGGTCACGTGTCTCCATGGGGTCTCTGAGGTTTGACTGCTCTTAATGAGCTGAGGTCCATCAGTCAGTCGATGCTTCTCATCTCTCCTCGCGTCCTCCCCTCAACAGGGACTGGGAAGGCTGGGGATGGAAGGAAAGGCCCAGCCCCAGCCCTTTGCTCCGATGAAGGAGTTGCCAGAGTGGCCCAGCACCCTCTAGGCACGAACGGGCCGAGGCTAGACAGGTCATGCTCTCGAAGGAAGCTCCACCGCCCGAAAGCCTCTTCAGAAGCACTAATTACTCTTCCTCAGTATTCGCTTTTCTACGTCCCTAAAGTTAAGGCTCAGGTTCTTTCTATAGTAAAAGGTTGTGAATGTGCTAACTGACTCTTTGAACTGAATCCACGGTCAAAAGATCTACAAGAGGGCACTCGTTCATGGGAGTGAAGTGCGTATCACACCTCAGTCCCCTTCCCATCCACTTTTCTGGAAAAGACAGGCCTTCCATGGTGAGATAGCAGAAAGTACCGCCCTGTCCCTGTCCTCCCTTCCCACAGGCCCCACCTGTCATCTCTTGGGAGTAAGAACTTAGCTACATGGAGAACCCATAGTAGCCAACAGCTGTTGCCAGGGTCACCGCATGTAGAAATTGCACAGCTCTGAGTGGCATCATTCAGACAGACTAAAAGATATGTGGAACCCTTTGAGTCAGAATACAGGACCTACACGACCTGGCAGGAGCGTTGCCATGGCTAGAAACCCCATAGTGGTTCATTGCACGGAGTCTGTCTTTCTTTTTCTTTCTTTCTTTCTTTCCTTCCTTCCTTCCTTCCTTCCTTCCTCCCTCCCTCCCTCCCTCCCTTCCTTCTTTCTCACTCCATCGCCCAGGCTCTAGTGCAGTGCCACAATCACAGCCACCCCAGCATCAACCTGCTGGGTTCAGGTAATCCTTCCACCTCAGCCTTCCAAGTAGCTAGAACTACAGGCACGTGCTACCATGTCTGGCTAATTTTTTTGATTTATTGTAGGGATGAGGTCTCACCAAGTTGCCCAGGCTGGTCTTGAACCCATGGGTTCAGGCAATCCTCTCACCTCAGCCTCCCGAAGTGCTGGGATTTCAGGCTTGAGCCACCGCAGCCAGCCCATGGAGCACCTTTCTATGCCTTGGCATGGG
>CAUYQG010036198.1:0-30598 GCA_963574415.1 Tarsius wallacei | reverse complement strand
AGTTCGGGCTACTTGGAAGGCTGAGGCGGAAGGCTGGCTGGAGCCCAGCAGGTCGACGCTGGGGTGGCCGTGAGGGTGCCGCTGCACTCCAGCCTGGGTGAGAGAGTGAGACTCCAACTCAGAAAAAAAAAAAAACCGGGTTTTCCTCTACATGCAGCCCTGTCTGAAGCCCTTCACATATTAGTTCATTTAACCCTCACAGCAACACTATGAGCTCAGGATTGTTAACGGGAAACCTCAAGCAAACGGATGATACCTCACAATTGTCTCTATTGGACCCTGAAGGCAAGATTAGCCAAAGTTTACCAAAAGTCTCTTCTGGATGGGCCACTCTGCCTGGCTGCCATGACAGTCCTTTGCCATTTCTAGCAACTTCAGGAAAAAAGTCAAAAAATGTGGGAAGTGACCTCAGGGATGACCTCGTGCAACCACCTGCCTGCCACCTCCACTCCCCTGCTCCCTCGTGCTCCCAGTTTTTGTAGGTGATCCTGTAGAGTCCATCTCACGGAGCCTACAGTCAGTCTTGGGAACAAAAATATATGGGCAACACCCAGAGAATTTGACACACAGAGTGAAGGGAGTGTAGTAAATCCCGGGAGACATGAGGGAAGAAAGGAGATGCTCACAGAGGATTCAATTAGGAGGCCAGGAGGGCCAGCAGGGGTCCCAGCCCAGGAGAGTCCCTTGTCCGAGACAACCAGTCTCTAATTTCATCAGCCCTTAGAGGACAGCATCCTCTTCTGTCTTGAACGCCTAACTCAGCTTCCCGAGAAACAACTGAGTAAATGTGTAAATTTAATTGCAGCCCAGGGGTCTCAAAAGCCTCTGCTATTTTACCCCACCCCCACCCCCACCCCCTGGGGAGAGGAAATGAGCCTGTCAACATTCCCCATAGGGGGACTAAATGATTTCCCAGAAGTCATGGTCTCATATGCTCTATTTGTTTAAATGAGTTTAGGGCTACAAGCAAATGTGAGTTAGACAGGGCCCATTTGCAAAAGGCCTCCCTCAGAACTGACAAGGGTCATGCCAACTTCTTTGTCTGCATGCCGTTCCTTAGCCCTGGGGAAAAATTAGCCCAAAGTCAATTAGTCCATTAGTCACCAACCATGTGCTCAGCTGCAGGCTGAGTGTTATTAGGGATCTAGAAAAATAAGAGGTGGACTTTGTCCTCATTTCTTCATTCCATATTTGTTGAGTGCCTATCATGCGACGAGCATCGAGCTGAGCATTTAAAATCCAGTAAGAAAATGAGATTCATTCACCTGATAAGGAATTAATAGCAGGACATGGATGTGTTGTTCAGTAAAATTTCAATGGGATAGGAGTGGGAGATCAAAATGGGAGGCTCATGACTTTGACAGGGCCTTAAAAGACACTTCCATTTGGCTTGAAGGGGGGCGAAGTTATGGATGAACATGGACGTGGCCTTGATGGCAGCAGGAGAGGCAATGTGTAGCTCTGGACTGACATTGACTAAAGAAATGTACATGTTGGGGGAAGTAGGGGACATTGGATAGCTAAAATAGCAGTTCTATTTATTTATTATTATTATTATTATTATTATTATTATTTTAGTTGGAGTCTCACTTTGTCGCCCAGACTGGAGTGCAGTGGCCGCTCCCAGCCACCGCAGCCTCGACCTGCTGGGCTCCGGCGATCCTTCCGCCTCAGCCTTCCAAGTAGCTGGAACTACAGGTGCGCGCTACCACTCCCGGCTAATTTTTTGATTTATTGTAGAGATGAGGTCTCGCTTGCCCAGGCGGGTCTCGAACCCGCGGGCTCTGGCAATCCACTCACCTCAGCCTCCCAAAGCGCGGGATTACAGGCTGAGCCACCGAGCCCGGCTCAGCACCTCTTTTAACTGTTGCTTTCCTGAACAAATACCAATACCAACAATTAGAGAAGGAGAAACTGAGGCTACCTCAGTTTTGGGGGGAAATTGGAGGGGGTAAAGAACTGGCATTTCCTGGGCAACTACTTTGTGCCAGGCATTTTACCCACATTATCTTATTTGATACAACAGTTCCACTGCCACTCCCACCACAGAGTTGAAAAAGATTATGTAATTAGGCCCTGCAACGAGTGAATGGAAGAAAGCCTGATTTGATCTTCATTTCAGGCCTGCTTGTCTTGGGCAGACCATGTCCCTATGAGCCCACCTTGAGTATCAGTCAAGATGATTCCATAGTTTCCCCAAGTGATTACGACTGCACTTGGATTTATTGGGTTCAAAATGGCCCTGCCATGTGTCTCTCAGACCCTCTGGGCCCCATCTGAACAGATTTGATTGTTCGGTGTGATGAGAGGGTGTATTGAGGAATAACCCATCCACTGTGTGCATGACCAGAGGCTTGGACCATTGGACCCAAAGCTACCCTAACCCAGACCTACGGAACCAGATATTGCCTTTTCATAACTCTCTCAGGGAATTTTAGTGTCCCACCAATGTAGACTTCTTCCTCATGTCTGATGGTTGGAAGCAGACGTTGAATTTAGCCTTGGAGGGTTCATGTCACCTGCTCACAGGACCCGCCTTTTCATCATGGTTCAGGTCCCAGTTCTCAAGGGGTTTTAGGCCCAGTTGGGTCTGATACATCATGTTTAGCTCTGAATTCAGTGAAGGTTGCCAGAGGGCCACTGTGGGGGCCCACACCCTCACCCTCACCCCCACCCCTAGAGTCACCACCACCCCCGACCCCTAGGCGGGCATCATTGTGGGGAAGTGTTTCCATCAGTAGCCACAGTCTGTTGAGACGCCTCAGAGATCTGCCTGCTTCCCAGGCTTCAGGCAGTTGGGCAGACATTCAAGATTCAAGATTCACCTCATTGATCATATCTGCCACCATCCTCGCCAGGTTGTCACCTGATTGCCAAACACCATGGCTCTCCAGTTGCATGCCTTTCCATCTGACTTGGCTTCCAGGTGTGGAAGGAGGCATTCCTACCTCCCTCTCCCCTGAGAGTACCATGGATCCTGACAAAATATCTGAGCCTTGGCAGCCTAGGGAGCTGCAGCGGTGAGGAGGATATCACAGAGACCCCTCTCTGAGGACCAGATGAGGCCTAGTCACCCCTGCTCACCGAATCCCTGTGAGGCCCAGCCACCTTCTGCCAGGGCAATAGGGAGCGCTCAGTGCTCAGCGTGGCCCAGGCCTGCAAGGCTGCATGCAGGGCCTCATTTGCACTTCAATAATGCGCCTTTCTTTCACTCAACTATGTATTTGGGTGTTAGATGTGTCAGTGGGGAGACTCCCCAGTGCAATTAAACGGGAGTATTGAGCCGGAGAGAGATCAGTGTGTGTTGACTCAGATATTTAGGCAACCACCTTTCAGTATTGACTCAGAAATTGGTCTTCCAGCTGTCCCTGCTGGCAGGCTCTTCTGGCATCTCGTCAGGCCCCTGCTAATGTGTTTTTCAAATTTCAACTCGCTTCAACTTGTCTCCTAACCGATTCTCCTGATGATTATAATAATGGTTTCCAAGCTGACCTGCATACAGCACTTAGGCAAGGAGCCCAAGGCCCTCTCTGGAGGTGACCCCTCCTTGTAAATCACAATCCGAGGGTGTCCACTTGCTGGGTTCGTGGCAGGTTAAGTCAGCTTGGGGGACTTCTTAAACAACTCCTAATTGTTCCTCTGGAGAACGTTAGTGGTGAGGGTCTCTCTCCTGATGGAGTTTAGGGTTTAGTGGTCTGCCTGTCTGGGAGGTTGCTGATTTCCCTCCAAATTTGACACACTCTTCCACACAGGAAGAACTTTCCCACCATTTGCAATCCCCCTGATGGGTAATTCTTGGATGGGTTTGTGGTCACTTAATTGCCAGGGTTCCTGCCCCTTGCTTTACTGAGTACCGACGATAGGAGCACATTTCCCAGATGTGTCCAATTAGCTGGGACCCCGCTGGTTTGGAGCCAGGCTGCTAAGGAAGGCTAGGTCCCAGTTCTCAGCTCCAAGGTCTTTCAGCAGCCTTTCTGAGGGCTTCCTAAGCGTGGCTGTCAAACTTTCCTGACCTTTTCCACTTGGGACTGATGAATGGCATAGCTGTTGTTAACCTCAGGCTTTCTAGAAGTTAAGCCTTAGTTAACCCAACCATGTTCTATAGAAAGAGGATCCTGGGAGGGATAAATGAACCCTTCACATATAAGGAGGTGACTAATGGAGGAACATAAGATTTTCAGTGCTAGGGCTAGCCTCTAAGTCTCATGTTGTCACCCTTGATGTCATAGACCAGATGTCACCTCAGAACTGGTCGGTGTGAGCGGCACAGGTGGGAGGCAGCTGGATCATCTGTGGAACAACCTGTTGACCATACAGACGGCAAGGGCCTCACCTGAGAGGGATTCAGTAAGCCCACAGTGGGGCTTGAGATCTGGTTTGTTAAGCAGCTTTATAGGGGACTCTGATGAGCCAATAGGTTTAAGCATCGCCTTGGTGATGGAAAGAGTATGAGATGGAAATCAGAATTCCTGGGGCTGAGTCCAGGTCCCGGCTCTCAGTGATTGGTGTGTCACTTTGGGCAAGTCCTCCTCGCTCCATTTTTCTCACCCAGAAGGCAGAGTGACAGAGGGCCTGCTTCAGAGGGTTGCTTTGAGGAACATATGACTTAGTACGTGGCATCTGAAAATTGCCGTGCTGAAGACACGTCAGGCGCACTGACTGCTGCGCCACTTGGGAGTTCATTCACTTAACACAAGTGTGGGTCTTAGCACAATTTTTTTTTTCTTTTTTTAAGAATGATTTGCTGCACCCAAGCAGCAACATGCGTACTGTTTCTAAGGCACAGGATGGGGCGAAACCGTGGGGTGGAGCAAGGCATGTGTTGGGCGGAGCCGTGGGTGGGGCAGAGCCACTGGTGGGATGGAGCTTGGTGGGAACCCACCCTGGAAAGAGGATCCCAGCCTCACTCAGGGTGCTCCAGCTTGACAGGGCACACGAGTGATGCCTGGACACACACCAGGTCTCCGTAAACCTCTTGGAGGAGGTGCAAGGGACGACAGGAACACCAACAGGCAAGAATCTGCTCTGACCTCTGGAAAATGTAGGAACTTCTGGATGCTGGGGACTGATTTCTTCCTGGGCGCAGCCTCTTTTGGCAATGGATGGAAAGAGGGGGCAGCTAGAACAGCAGCCCCTCCCCTCATCCTGGAAACTCCACTGCACCCAACCTATCACTAGAATAGACATCTACTCTTACTGGTGGAGTTTCCCCTCAAAACTTCATTTTTAGAGTTCTTGGCTCCTTTCACTGCTCATACCTTCCTGCCCTTCCCCCAGGACAAGTGAATTCCTCGTAAGCCAACTGAGCTAGAAGCAAGCAGGAGGGGTAAAGTGTTCCACATACGGAGACCACGCAGAGCCAAGGCCGGGACCTGGCAGGGAGAGAGGTGGGGTTGGGGGGATTGCGGCCTCAGTCTGGTGCTTCCGAGGACCAGGTGGTCCTGGGGCGGGGCGGGGCCGTGGGCGGGGCGGAGCCTTGAGGCCTACGGAGAAGACTTGAATGGGAGTCTGGTTTCAGGCTTAGGCCAAACCCTTCGCCCCGATCGTGGAGAAGCAAGTTGAAACCAAGATGTGGTCTTTCGTATCTTATTCTGTCTAGGAAGTTAGAAACAGATGCAGACATGAAAAACAGGGATTATTTTAGTGGCAAATGCAAGAATCCGTTTTTATCTCATATCATATCCTGTGTGACTCACAGAACCCTGCATGTAACAGCCAGGCGATGACCCACACCCCATCTCTATTCGCCAGATGGGAAGATTTCTTCAGCAACCATTCTCTTTATTTAATACGGTCTTAATCTACATTGAGATGAGTTTCTGTGCTGATTCTAATACTGAGATGTGTGGTTTTATTCAACTAAATATTTGTTTATTTATATTCTAGGAGAAATATTTATTTTTTAAAGAAAAACAGAAGTGTAGATAAACCAAACGAAGAAAACAAAAATACCTATAATTCCATCACCCAGAGAGACTACTATGAAAATTTGGGCCATACCTTCCCTGACTGGCATGTGGGAGAGTGTGTGTATATGTGTTTGCATATAGGCTTTTTCTTACTAAAATGGGATTGTCGTGCAGATACTGTTTTCTAATTTAGCAGGTCATAAATTTCTTTTCTTTGAACATTTAAATACATTTTAAAACAGAGGAGGGGAATTTTAAAAAGATATAATGTGCTTCACATGGCACCCATGTTTCCCATGTCACTTATGTCTTTACATTCCCTAAACCACTTTTCCACTGTGTCCAATCCTAGTGATCTCATCCTCCCCACATCTATGACATATCTGTGATGGCGCTGATGGTTCTGTGAGTCCTGAAGTTGTCTACATTTTCCAAGAAAGACTAAACTTGTTCAATGTAGCTTTGAGGTTTAGATGAACCCAGGTGCCTAGATGTCAGTAATCCGTGGAACACATACCTTGTAATTCTCAATCAGAAAATGTAATTAACCAGAATGCTATACTTTCTACTGTGGACAATGATGAGCATTAACTGTAACAAAATGATGGATCTAATTGGCAGTCCTTGGGGATTGTGAACAATTGTCTTGTGGGAGCAAAAGATGATGGATGAGAATTCATCTCAAGTAAACAAGAAAATTCTTCCACCATCTGGATCAAGGACTTGGACCGGGCAGGATATCAAACATAGATATGTGAAAATTCTGAGTCCTGAAATCTGTGCTGAGCAGGCATTGTTTGAATTGTCAGGTAGCATTAACTCAAATAGATGGAGTCAGGTCTGGCCCGTGGGGCTTTCAATGTGCTGTGTCAGTTTATTTTCCCAACACAATCCAGGCTGGTTGTCTTTTCTTGTTGTTGATTAGGGACTTTTTTTCTTTAGGGAGAGAAAAGAGAAAGAGGAAAACGAGTTTAAGGGAAATAGGAGTAGAAATGGGGGAGGTGGAAGGTCCAGTAAAGATTCTAGCGAGAAAATGAAAAACGGTCAGGTGAGAAGAGAGGGGGATGGACTGTGGAGGTGAGGGAGATGAAGTAATGATGAAAAGCCATGTCTAAAAAGTTCTGAGAGGAGAAATTAGAAGAGGGAAAAAAGTGTTGAATGAAGAGGAGGCGAAGAGGTCTGTGAAGTGTTATTTCCTAGTGTTGAGTTGAATTCCAACGTGTCTTGTGAGAAGTTAAGCCAGATTATTCATCTTGGTTACAAAGAAATCATGGTGCTCTCTGGAAGCAACAGCAGATCATGAACAGATCCTGACAGCTGGTGGGTAAAGGGAATAATTTCCTTGACTATATTCCCTCTCATTTTAGCAATTCCAGCCCTGTCTAGCTCAGTGTTCATTTTTATTAGGATAGACCCTACTTTTGGTACAGTTACAAAGATACAAAATGAATAAGTTCTGTGATCACAATACTATTTTGTGGAGATTTTTCTCTCATGGATTCTTATAACATTTCTGAGTTGAGTGGGAGCAGATATGTTGTTGAGTGTCCTTTTACATGGAGAAACTGAGGCACAGAGGAATGAAGGATGGGGAGAGTTCAGCCACCCTTTGTAGTGCTCTGATGGATCCAAAGGCAGATGGCCAAGTCTTCTCAACAGAAAAAAGTGGCACTTCTATCCACAGTCAACTTCTTTTTCCTTTATTTGCTATGGTAGCAAAACAAAACTGAACCCAAACCTCTAAAATACCATATTTTTATCATTTAAACTGAATGTTTCCAGTTTTGAAGAGTTTAATTCCTTTTAAAATTATAACAGTGCTTACATGCCAAAGAAATACAGTACTGCAATATACTCCATAATTTAAAATGAAAGAGAAAAAGAGTACTAGGAATAATAAAATTAGTAGAGAATTAGCAAAAAGCAAAAACAAAACACCCTATATTTATATAAGTATAGTTCATCAATTTTCAAAGAGCATAAAACACTGTTGAATATAAATTAGTTGTGTGTGTGTGTGTGTGTGTGTGTGTGTGTGTGTGTGTGGTGTGAGAGAGAGAGAAAGACAGAGAGAGAGAGAAACATGCCATGGCAATCAAGTGAACTTATAGTTAATGACATCTGTACTTAGCTACATCTGGTTTGGCCATACTCTATAAAAATGCCACAGTTGAGAGTTTTATGGACCTTGATTCCTTGTCAGATTAGCCCCAATCTATGCATGAGCTAAGTACTCCATATGAATCATCACCAGAACTCAGTGACATGGTTCTAGGTGTCCCAGGAACCCCCTCTTTCTTTGCTCCAGGGCCTTATCCTCAACTTTCACCTTATCCTGAGCCTGAGACTGAGGTGAGACTGGGGACAAGTCTGGTAGCCCAATATTTTCCACATGCAGGTCATCACTTATGTTCCCCAATGACTAGTAGAGTTTGTCTTGGTCAAATCATTTGTCTTGGTCCAATCGTTTGTGCTGAAAACTCCCCATTGCTCCTAGGATCTTAAAACAAAACTGATCACTGATCCAGTTTCAGGAGAAAGTCTGAGGTGCTAAGAGTTCCTGTTGGTGAAGGAAACCATTAATTTGGGAAGAGAAGGCAGAAGACTGGAGCCCCTCCTGATTTCCTGCTTTCTAGAACACCAGACATACACGAGCTTCAAATTGAACTCAAAAGCCTCTCTGAACTTATCTCTGGAACAGTGATTGGGATTTTTAGAAAGGAAATGGGAATGACATATGACTTTTGAATCTCAGACTCTGATCTTTCCAAATGAAACTGCAGGGAGATCAGGAGGAGATGGAGATGGTGTCCTCCCCCCAGCCTCTAGTCCATTCCTTCTCTGGTTCAGCTCACTGCCTCCTGCCCTGGCTCACTGTCCCAGAGGGAGGCAGGCCTTTTCTGGTGCCTTCTCCCTAGCTCCGCACCTCCTGCTCCCATGCTCAGAAGTACTAACTGGCATCTTTGAGTTTGTACTCTATGTGGGGCATTGTGTTAATCACTTGATATAAATAATCTAATTTAATGATCATAACAACCCTGAGAGGTAGGTATAATTATTATTTCCCCACTCTTCAGATGAGGAAAAACGAGGCCCAGAGAGTTTAAATAGCTCATCACGGTTGCATGGTGAGCTGTGGCAGCTCTGGGCCTGACCTTCAGCCTCCATGACGTTGCTGCTCAGAACTCAGTCACAAGGCCAGAAGGAAGGGAGACTTGGAGCTGTTATGTGAGTTTTGCAGAAGTAAGGATTTGGGATGTGACTAACAAGATGGCATGGGGCAGAATTAAAGAAATCATATAGCCACAAGGCAGTGAATGGTCTGTGTGGGCCATTTGACATCGCCTATGACGACCTTCTACTACCCAGGGTCAGACTGAGGTAGGAAGGGAGGCCTAGAGTGTCCAAACGGTTTCCCTGGGGCCTGGCTCGGATAGAACCCCCTGGCCCGACAAACAAGTCTGAGCCTTCATAACCTGCTACCCCTTCGTGTTCTTTCAGCTTCCAAAGAATCCATGCCTGCAGGGAGTGCAGGGGCCAGAGGGAACTCCACAGAGGCAGCTGACCGACCACAGTCTTCAGTTCAGACAAAGACACATCACTTTCCGAATGACACGGCGCCGTCTGCTTTCTGTATTTTGTTCTAATGGGGAAAATGAACCCCTGGGTTTCATTTCTCTCTTACTTAGTTCTGTGGCAGCAAAGAAAAGTAACAACTTTTCACTTCTCAGCTCAAAACTTCTTAAGCTATGTCTCTTCTTCATGGTCCCTTTGAGAATAAAAGTCTAGAAATGAAACACAATCCTGACAAGTTTGGAAAATGTGCTTTTACGTTCTCAGTTCAAAGCCAACCCTATACTTTGAGACTTTGGGTCTTACTTGTTCACAGAGATGATAAGTTTGGCCTTGGGGCCTGTTTCTATTTTGTCTAACTGAATGACTGGCTTCATGTTCTCACCATTAGGGTTCCCCTGAACCTTTGCCTCTGAACAAGAGCCCCGACTTCAGAGGACACCCTGACCTTGGAGGTTTGCCTTGTTCTAAACGTGTTGAGAGGGAGAGGGGGAGGAGGAAGAGGAGGAAAGAGAACCAGACCCCGCAGTTTATAAATCATCCCATAACACAACCGGGATGTGAAAGGCACTTAGCCAGGGGTTGTGAAAGGAAATAATTTTCATTCCCAGCCCTGGGAATTACATGAAGCAATAGAACAAAAGCTGCATTTCCCCAGAGATTTTCCCCAAGTAAGATGGAAAGGAAAGCGTGAAACTCACCCAAATGACAGCAGTAGGAAAGACATGGAAACACGGCAGCGCACAGCTAGACACCCAGGTGTCCCTTGGCTGGTGTCTCACCTGCTTGCAGCTGTAGGTATCAAAATGCCTTCTGTAAAGGGGAGTGTTGGAAATGTTCTCCAAGCAAAAGTGAGGATGGGGCAGAAGTGTCTATTGGCTCCACATCTGTATTTGGTGATGGTGAGAAAATAAAGACTTTTATTTTAAGGGCACACATGTGCTTGTGACTCATTCTTGTCCCAAGAGGCATTAACTGTCTTTCAGCAATTACCAGCAGAGTTTGGGAGGGACCTGACTCCGACCTCAGTACCCAGCCAGTTCCAGGAGCAGGAGGGGAGGAAAAGGTGACAAGAGTTGATTTCATTGCCTGAGTCTGTCTTGATGGCAACTTGGGTCTAGAAATGGTCACATGTGGCCCACAGTCTGGACAGCAAGCCCAGATTTGGCAGAGTATGAAGTACACAGTTAAGAGATGTGGATTCTCGTCCAGGCTTTACCACCTGATGCCACCAGCTCTTAAACAGGGTTAGTGACAGCTGCTCCACCTACCTCACAGGTTTTCATGAGGACTCAGTGAGATGTAAGAGCACAAAGATGACAGCAATACTCACAATAGCAGTAACTGCAGACTTATGGGTCTAGTGCCTCGACTTGTGGGTCCAGATAAAACCCATTGTAAGTTGAAAATATCAAAATGCATTGAGTTTATATCCTGATAAATTCACGGTAAAGTCAAAATTGTAAACCAAACCATTTAAACTCAGATGCTGTCTGACCCATGATGGGATTACCTCCCAACAAACCCATTTTAGCTGGGCACAGTGGCTTATGCCTGTAATCCCAACAATTTGGGAGGCTGAGGTGGGAGAACTGCTTGAGCCCAGGAGTTTGAGACCAACCTGGGAGGAAACAAAGTGAGACATCATCTCCACAAAAAATAAAAAAATTAGCCGGGGATGATGGAACTTGCCTGTAGTCTCAGCTACTTGGGAGGCTGAGGCCGAAGGATCTCCTGAGCCCAGGAGGTAGAGGCTGCAGTGAACCGTGATTATGCCACTACACTCCAGCCGGGGTGACAAAGTGAGACCTCAACTCAAAAAAAAATTGTAAAGTTGAAAAATCATTAAGTCGAACCACGGGAGACCATCTGTACTAACATTTATGGAGCATCAGTCACGTGCCAGAAACTGGCCCCATGTGCACATATGTTACATGTTACATCTGCTCCTGGCAATGACCCTGAACTCTTTTAGTCCCTGTTTGACAGGTAAGGAAATGGGAACTTGGGGCGATTCAGTAAGCTAAGATCGGTTACCACTGATGCCCAGCCGAAGCAGGACAACTGGGGATCACAGTTATGACACCATCAAAAGACGCAGGATATGAACCCAGGAGCCAGGTAGAGTCATGTTTGAATACTGACTCTATCACTTGGCAGCTGTATGACTGTGGAGAAATTGCTTAACATCTCTGTGCCTCAGGGTCTCATCTGTAAAATGAGGGTAATCAGAGAACCTTCCTCTTAGGGTTGTCATGAGGATTACAAGAAATATACATGAAGTACTTAGGGGCAGGAATGACAGGCAGCAAACCCTATTTAAATGCTAGCTTTTTTTTCTTTTTCTTTTTTTTTTTAAATTTGAGTTGGGGGTCCCATTCTGTTGCCCATTTTGGAGCGTGGTGGCATGATCAAGCTCACCACAGCCTCGGCCTGCCAGGGTTCAGGCGATTCTTCCACCTCAGCCTCCAGGTAGCTGGGACTCCAGGCACATGCCACCACACCTGACTAATTTTTTGATTTCTTGTAGGGACAAGGTCTTGCTATGTTGCCCAGGCTGGTCTTGAATTCCTGGACTCAAGCAATCCTCTCACCTTGGCCTCCCAAAGTGCTGGGATTACAGGTGTGCGCCACTGTGTCCAGCCTATTTTCTTAAATGCTCCTATTAAGTGATTGACCTCCCTACTTAAGTGGGGGCAAGAACAAGTGATAGAGATCAGTACTCTTGTTACTTTCGCTGTATGCTTTCCCTCGAAATCCTTGTTGTTAGCGAGAAACCTATCCAGGATGAGGAACACTGTCAGGTGGTAGCATTGCCTGGGAGAGAAAGAGCAAAGCGGTTTCTGTTTTATCTTTGGAAGGAGAAAAGTCAGAGCCTGTGATCCTGCCTCTGGCTGGCAGCTTGCTTTGCTTCTCTAGCCCCAATGAGATATGCCAGTTTAATGCCCAGTTATACCTAAACTGCCAGAAATTGTGAAGCAGGTGCCCTAGTCCTGGCTAAAAACGAAGAGGATTTTGTTCAATGTCTATTATGAGTTAAGTAACCATTTCCAGCTGTGAACAAGTGACTACATCTCCCTGCATTAGGTAGCACCCTGGAGCCCACTATTTATTCTTTTGAGCACACACTGCTGGGAACAAACTTCAGGTGCCTGGGAAATTTAGCAGAGCTGATGAAGTGTTCTGTGAGTCCCCAGCACTCCCAAAGCACCTTCCTTCTTTCCTGGGTCTGCTTCTCTGGGTTGAAGGCCTCAGGAGACCTCTGCCAGGCTGGCTGTGCAAACACCCACTAAGAGGCCAGATTAGCTTGCAGTAGGTCTGCGCCTCTGCTCACATCTGTAAGTGCTAGGCTGGAACGCCAGCATCTGGGGGCCTGCCTGATGTTCACCAGTCAAGCATCTGGCTGTCACTCCAGAAAACAGACTTGTTTATGAGCAGCGAGTGTTCTGCTTAGCCCGGAAGGCACAAGGACCCCAGGCGTGGCCCCTCTCAGCCTTAGAATCTCTAAGGAGAGGAGCCCTCCCACTCCTACAACCCACTTGACCCCACCACTCAATTCCCTCGGCTGCTCCACCAGGGCACCCTGTTGGAGGGCATGGCAGACCAGGATCCCAGCAGACAGCGGGTTGGGCAGGCTAAGGGCTGGCAAACTCACTGGCCTCCAGCCCGTGGGGACAGGCAGACACTGTCATCAAGTAAGAACTTGAAAACACTGCCCTCTGTCCCTCCCCAGTGGGGCGCAGAGCTTAATCCCATGGCTTCAGCAGCAGCCCCTGACCCTCCTCCCAACTTCTGCACACAGAGCTTTCTGGGCCACATCGGAGCATGGAGGTCAAGTTCATGGGCGTGGGTGGAGGAGACAGCCATGTGCCGGGCGTCCCCTCTGTCTCCCTTCCTCCCCCTGCCCGAACCTCTGGAGCCAGTTCTCCAGTGCTCGGGCCTGGCATCTCCCTCCATCCCGGGGCTCATTCTTCCCAACCACCCGGCCTCCCCGCCCCTTCTTTTACAGCCTTTCTCTCTTTTCCAACTTCCCTTCAGCTCGAGCTGTGTGCGAGAGAAAGAAGGCGAATCATGTGCCCGGCTGCGGAATGAGATCATTTCTCTCCGTCTTAGCGGGCTTGCTGTCTTCTGGTCGGGGTGACGGGAAGAAAGCGAGGGAGCTCGCTCTCCGCGGAGAGCCATCTGGCTCCCACAGACTCGCGCTGATGCTAATCTATGGGCTTCTTTCGCTTTATTCTCGTTGCTTCTTGTTTGTTCCCGAGGAACACTTCATCTGCAGCTGTAACTTCAGACCTGGTGCGTGTGAAGGCTGGCGCTCATTTGGGGCACTTGTTTATTCCTGCATGCGCCCTCGCCGCCCCACTCCTCTCGTAGGTGTCAGGAAGCCATTGTTATCATTGGTGGGTCTATGTCGTTTTAATGTCAGGGCTGTACTTTCAAATGGAAATCAGGCAATTATGTTCCACATGGAGCGCGCTGACAGATGCAGAGGTTTTACACCACTGGCCGTGTCTTGGGGACAAAGGCGGCCAGGGCTCCCAGGGGACCGTTAAATAAATAGAATATGTTTCAAGCGCACAGAAAAATTCAAGAATAATTAACTGCGTGACGAGAGTTCATAGATCTTGTGGCTGTTTAGTTTCAATATGTGATAATGATATGTCAATGAACCACTTAACTCATCCTTGTAAAGGCCGCATGAGAAACCCGATTACAATGTGCATTTAAACAGAGGCAGAGGCTGCACTGGGCATCTGTTTACGGGTGTCTAAATGCAAAGCTTCAGAGGATTTTAACTTGTTTGCTTCCCCCCTCGCAGAGGGCTCCAGGTGGTGTGAGAAGGGGGGTGGGGGAGGCAGCCTGATGCATGGAGTCACTGTTATCTCAGTGGTATCTATATATATTTGCAGTATTTAAGATCAGGGGTATTTACCTAGGAACTCCTGCTGCAAATATGGTGACAATATCATCATGGCTACTATTGGTTGATATTTGTTTTGTGCCTAGCTAAGTGCTCTCCGTCATGGCCTGATTGTGAAGTAGGTACTATTATTATCCACATTTCACAGAGAGGAAACTGAGGCATAGGACTCCGTGGAAGAACTGACCTTCAGACTAGCCGCAATTCTGAGGGCAGCTCTTGGCCACAGGGTTCAGCCCTCTTTAATGTTGCAACAAAGATTAGGAAGAAAGATACTTAGATATCCTTTATAAATCACTCGCATGTCAGGCACATATTGTTGCTGTGAACTAAACAGGAGAGACCTAATAAAAATTAAAAGTTAATTTTTTTTCTCTAAAATATCCAGCTGTTTAAGCAGATAGTTAATTTGGAGCCCGAAACATGCATTAAAATTCATCACTCGATGTGTCTATCACATCAGTGTGTCTACCACATGTGGGTTTAAATCAGCTTATTCTATGATCAAGTTAAGTGCTGCCACTACCAGTCACTGCACCCTCCTGTCATGGAGGAAAGACACAAGGAGCAGGCAAGAGTCTTTTCTGGACTTCAGAAGTCCCTGAATTTCCTCACTAAGCAGCTGCCTTGAACCACACCAAAACGGATGCCAATTAGAACTCAGAAAAAAGGGAGGATGTTTACTTTCTCAGAAAAAACTTTTAAAAAATGAAGCGTATGATAAAATAAGTAAATAAAAACAAATTTACATAGGAATCCCTAATGCTTTCTCAGATCAACAAGGGCCATTTTAAAAGTCCATGAGGCTCCTCTGTCACAAGAATCAGACCAGAAGCGTCAGGAGGCAAAACATCCACAATTTGCTAGTGACTAATAAACATCAATCACACCCGTAACACCTTTCACCATGACTTATTTTACCTTTTCCAAAGGTAGATACAAATTTAAGGAGGTTTAAAACCTTTAGACCATCAGTTTTCTCTTAAGTTAGGAAAAAAATAAATTTCTTCTTACAGAGGAATTAGTTTATTTTTAAAATCTCTATTGAACACATTTGTTTGAAAATATTAGTATAATAAGCTTGTATTACAATAATAAAAATATTATGAAAGTATCCTTTCCAATAAGCTCCTTAATGAAAAGGACTGAAATGCTAGTGACAAGCATAAAAGAGACTGAAGTCAGGGTTCACAAGAGCTCAAGAAAGCAAGGGGTGGAGTCATGCAACGTATTGGGGCCAACCAGACTGAATGATTCTTGTTCCACAGGGACCCAAACACCACAGAATTAAGAGGAAAAAAAAAAAAAAAAAAATCAGAGAGAACAAAGCGGGAAAACTAAGTGCCAGCATTTAAAAATCAGGAGTAACTAAAATCGAGGTTAACAGTCCTCAAAATGTATGTCATAGCTGATGTTATTCAGTGAGTTAATGTCCATGCTCAGTTATTAGCCTATAATATCTTGCCACAAACAAGTTTGTTTCACATCTTCATTATAAGTTCTTCACATATTAAGAAGTATGTTTAATTAAGCATTGGACAAAAAAATAAGCTTAGTTTACAGAGGAATCTTGAACACTTTCCCAGATTCAACAAGTGCCATTTTGAAGTTCAAGATGCACAATTGCAAGAAGATGATTTATTAACTAAACAAAACATGAGGTGTCTACTAGTTAGCCTGTGATTAATAAACATCAGCAACACACACACACATACACACACACACACACACACACACACACACAATCATTAGTCATTTTAAACTCCCCAATACAGAAAATCATTTAGAAAACCACTCAAAGTTTTTTGGCATCAACTTACCTTATGATATACATTTTTAAAAAAATCCCTCTGATTAAAGAGGAATTGGTTTAGCTTTCTCCCCACCCCCCCATCAGGTTCTCACTCTGTCGCCAAGGCTGGCACAATCAATGCTCACCGCAGCCTCCACCTCCTTGGCTCAGGCGATCCTTTCGCCTCAGCCTCCTGAGTAGTTGGGACTACAGGCGCACCACCACACCCAGCTAACTTTTTTTGTTTTCATTTTTTATTGAGACAGGATCTTGCTATGTTGCCCAGGATAGTCTCGAATTCATGAGCTCAAGCAATCCTCCCACCTTGGCCTCCCAAAGTTCTAGAATTACAGGCATGAGCCTCTGCATCCAGCCAATGATTTTTTCTCTTTTTAAACACACTTACTTGAAAATACTATCATAATCTTGTGACTGTGACTTTTTCAAAGTGATTGTGATTAGCAAAATCAAAATTTTGACCCAGCTTTTCCAAAAAGAAAAAAGTGTGTGTGTGTGTGTGTGTGTTCATGTGTGTATATTTTAATACTAGCCAGCCTGTCAGGTAACATATATATTGTGACTATATAGATCATAGTAGAGTGACCATAATACCTAAGCATCTTAAGAAAAGCAAAGCCAGTGGCTGGCCAGAGAGGTAAATCAGTAGCGTTGCAGGAGTGTGGGAAGGTTTTCCATTAGTCATTCCAATCAAACATATCCAATCTTTTCACACCTGATCATGGACAATGCGAACTTTGAAAAATCATGCCATTTATTAGAAGAATAAGACAATGCATTGGACAGACCACATTTAAAACCCATGTGGAACTTTTCAGATTACACCTTCACACTCCTGAGAAAAATCATTTCAGAGTGAGTCTGTTACTCAGGGAAGAGTCATGGAGCTCAGATGGATTGGGGTGGAGAAACGGTAGCAGGCCGATGAGCGAGATAAAATTGTGAATAGTAGTCATTTTAAGGAACTAGAGTTATGGGTGATTTCATTTTTCTTCTTCATACTTTCCTAAGCTTTCAAAATAATAGGGTGGTGGGTTTTCGACCTGGCTCTGCAGTTCATTGGCTTGTGTAAGCTGTTTCTCATCTGGAGCTTGTGTCCTCTCTGTGGACATCACAGTGCACACATCACATCACAGTGCACACGTCAGGGAGTTGTGATGATGACAAGTGAGATAACCCTGGCAAACACATCATGCCTTGCATGTGTAACTGTGCAATACATATTAACTATGTGTAACTGTGCAATATATGTTAACTATTTAAGAAAAAAATCCTGATACAGTCTATGTCTGGAAGGGTTCTTATAGAAACAGAAAAAGTAGAAGTGTTAAGTCTTATTAATGAAGTAGGTATGCCTTTCTAATGCCACATTGTCTGATCACCTGGTATAAGTGAGCACCTCCTTTCATTCCTTTTCTGCCACATTTCCCTGGGTTTTTCATTCTTAGCATTCATTGCACTGAAATTCTGTTGTTTACATACTCGTATCGGCCACCATGGCTGATTTTAAGCTACCAATGGTTTAGTAAATGGCTTGGAAAACTCCCGGATTTTAAACAAGTAGTTGTCATAAGCCAGCACACCACTGGCTGATCTTCATTTTAACAATTTCAACATTTTAGCCTTCATATTAAATGGTAGTTTGTGATTGAGAATGAAGGAGAATGTACCCCTCTCCACACCCTCAGGAAAGTACAAATATGATAAGAAATTTGTAAGCATATTACTGGGGGCAGAAGGATTAGTGTAACCAAACACACAACCAAATGGACAGTTTTGTCAGTTGACTTCTACTATTGTGGTGGTAAAATGTAAGATTCCTTGGAAACCAGTGGAATTATAAAAATAGAACCCATGATTACTTCCCCAAATAGCTCCATCATTCTGAGGAAATGGGCAAATTTGAGCATCCTTGATATCTTTAAGATACAAGTATTTTCTTTTCCAATGTGTTTCAAAAGTCATAAAAAAAAGTTATAAAAAAAAATTATATATTGGCCAGGCTTGGTGTCTCAGCCTGTAATCCCAGCACTTTGGGAGGCTGAGGCGAGTGGATTGCCTGAGCCCATGGGTTCGCAACCAGCCCGGGCAACTTGGTGAGACCTTGTCTCTACAGTAAATAAAAAATTAGCTGGGCATGGTAGCACGTGCCTGTAGTTCCAGCTACTTGGAAGGCTGAGGCGGAAGGATTGCCGGAGCCCAGCAGGTTGACACTGGGATGACCTTGAGCGTGCCACTGCACTCCAGCCTGGGCAACAGAGTGAGACTCCAACTCAAAAAAAAGAAATCATACATTAAGAAGACTCACTCTTACCCCATCCCTATTCACCCATTGCTCTCACTATTGGCATTTGTGTTGATTTGTTTATATTTTCTTTATGAAAATAGAAGCAAACACATACAGATATTTTATTCCTCACTCCTATCTTTCTTGCATAAAAGATACTATAGTGTTGACACTGTTCTGTACTTAGCTTTTTCACCTACCAGTAAAATCTGACATTTTTCCTTGTTAGGATATAGAGAGAGCATCTTTACTCTTTTTTCCAGTTGTGTATATTTTCATTATGTGGCATATTAAAGACGGTCCCAAATTCTTGGTCTTTTTCCCACTGAATGGTAGATTCTAGTTTCCCCTTCCTTTGAACATACTGGTCTTAGTGATTTATTTGACCAGCCAAATACAGTGCCAGTGTGGCTGCTCCAGTCTGTAGGCCAGGTACAAAGAGTGGCTGCTTCTGCCTCCTGCCACTTGGGACATTCACTCTTGGGGCAACCAGATATGTGGAAAGAAGTCTGACCACCCTGACACTATCAGGCTGCAAGACAGTCCAAGCAAGCTTTGTGGAGACACCACATGGAGAGGTATGCTGGGCTAGTCCCTACGATTTCAGCCATGGCAGCCCACGCACCAGACATGGGAATGAAGACAGTTGAGTCTTCAGGTGATTCCAACCCAGCCAATATCTAACTGTAATTACATGAGACTCCCTCATGAGAACTGACCTGCTAAGCCTAGTCAACCCACAGAACAATGAGAGAAAATAACAAATTGTTGTTCTAACCACTATATTTGGAGGTAATTTTTTACATAGCAATAGAGTACCTGAACACATTATTCAAATACATCATGATTTATTTAATTTAGCTTTTGTATATAAACATTCAAGTTGTTTCCAATCTTTTGATATTTCAGCCAATGATATAATGAATAATCTTGCCTATATATCATTTTGTACAGTTGCAGGTATATAAATTCCCAAAATTGAAATAAGTGAGTCAAAAGACAAATGAATTTTTATTTTTATTTTATTTTATTTTACTTTTTGAGTTGGAGTCACACTCTGTCACCCAGATTGGAGTGCAGTGGCCGCTCCCAGCCACCGCAGCCTCGACCTGCTGGGCTCCGGAGATCCTTCCGCCTCAGCCTTCCAAGTAGCTGGAACTACAGGCGCGCGCTACCACGCCCGGCTAGTTTTTGATTTATTGTAGAGATGAGGTCTTTCCAAGTTGCCCAGACAGGTCTTGAACCCGCGGGCTCAGGCAATCCACTCACCTCAGCTCCCAAAGCGCGGGATTACAGGCTGAGCCACCGAGCCCGGCTTCTCACACACATTTTCAAGTCACAGCAGCCAATGTCTTCATGTTCTGACCTTTGTTCAAAAGAGAAAAACCTGATCCCATAAAATGAGTGACAGACTCTTTCACGCTGCAATGTAAAGGCTGACAAAGAAGGGGCCCACAGACCAAATCTGGCCCACTACCTGTTTTTGTTTGGCCGATGAACTGAGCATAGTTTCCATATTTTAATGGTTTTTAAAAATATATTAGAATAATATTTTATATCCAGAAAAAATTATATGAAATTTAAATTTCAGTATCCATTAATAATGTTTTGAATTTCATCAATAAAAAAATTTGTGGAAATCTGATGTCTCTTGATTTTTGCCTCCTGGTCCACAGAGCTTAAACTATTTAAATCTGGCCACCCCTGATATAAATGGTAGGTTATTTTCAAAAAGCACCACTCTGTGGAATAAACGAATCTCTAAGGGGAACCAAAGGAATAAATTTTTCTCTCCAGAATGTCAGACAAAACAAATGTTTCTAGGGGTCAATTGTCTCATTATGTAGAGTTACATGGGTTATACTGATTTTATCACTCTGTCACATACCAGATTGCCTGAAAAAGAAGATAAATTGGCATCTTCCTCTAAAATTAATTTCATTCAGAGTTTGGGCCTAAGAATTAAGCAACCACTCTACTCTTCCCCTCTGCTTTAACTTGGTTAGTTTTTTATTAATCAAAATAATAGCCAGGCTTGGTGGCTCAGCCTGTAATCCCGCGCCTTTAGGAGGCTGAGGTGAGTGGATTGCCTGAGCCCGCGAGTTCGAGACCCGCCTGGGCAAGCGAGACCTCATCTCTACAATAAATCAAAAAAAATTAGCCGGGCGTGGTAGCGCGCGCCTGTAGTTCCAGCTACTTGGAAGGTTGAGGTGGAAGGATCGCCGGACCCCAGCAGGTCCAGGTTGCGGTGGCCGGGAGTGGCCACTGCACTCCAGTCTGGGCGACAGAGTGAGACTCCAACTCAAAAAAAAAAAAAAAAACTTAACAAAGCAAACAAAAAGAAAATATATGGAAGGAATTCACAAAGATAAAAATAGAGGAAGAGAATGAGGAAGAAAATAGAAAAACAGATCTAATTTATAATTCAAAATTCTGTAGCTTTTGAAAAAAAATCAGCAAAAGTGATAAACCACTAGATAACGTCATTAAGAAAAAAGGGAGAAAGCACAAATACACAAAATGAGAAATGGCATGGAAGAAATAACAACTGAAATAGAAGAAAATTTTTTAAAATCATAAGCAATTACTTTGTAGACCTCTACCAAATAAATTTGAAAAACCAAATGAAAGAGATAATTTGCCAGAAAAATATAGATCACCGAGATCTACTCCATTAGAGTTAGAAAGCTTAAACAGAAAGATTTCTACAGAAGAAATAGAGAAAGTTATAATGGCCAAATACACAAAAAAGCATTAAGCCCAGATGGCTTCACAGGGAATTCTACCAAACCTTCAAACACCAGATAGTCTCAATGCTCTATAAATTATTCCAGAGACAGGATAGCCAAAGCAGAATCAAGTCTGCAGGAATATCAACATTTGGTGGAAGATGAACCAGTAAAGGAGAGACAGAGAAGGAACTTCCTGTGAGGAAACACAGAACTCTGGAAAGAAGACTCAAAAACAAAGAGAGATATTTCAAGATGCAATACTCATGTCAAATACTGCACAGAGATCAAACAGAGGAATGAAAAGTGTTAACACATGGCTTGAGGACTAAGTGGAAGGTCAAAGACTGAGAAAGCCAATTATTAACAACTTTTTTCAAATAGCCTGGCTGGGAAGGGGAGGAGAGAAACCAGGTAGCCACAGGGTGACTAATCAGGGATCTAGGCATGAGGACTTGAAATGGGAGAAACGTAAGTTTATTCATCTTTTTTTTTTTTTTTTTTTTAGTAGGACTCTCACTCTGTCACCCAGGCTTCCACCTCAGCCTTCCAAGTAGCTGGAACCACAGTCTAGCGCTACCACGTCCAGTTAATTTATTTTTTTAAATTTATAGTAGAGACAAGGTCTCACCAAGTTGCTCAGGCTGGTCTCGAACTCCTGGACTCAGGCAATCCTCTCGCCTCTGCCTCCCAAAGTGCTGGGGTTACAGGCATGTGCCACCATGGAGGGGCTATCTGCCTGGCATTCAGGATCTAAAGTAGAATGACAGTCACAGCAGAGATGAGTCTGGATCTGAGTAGTTTAACGTTTTCTCTGATTTCTTAATATTAACTTCAAATAACGTAATCAATTTTTCCCAGTATTCCATATTATCTTCTTCATTGGTCCAAACTGAATTTTTATCAGCGTCACATTCTATGTTAATTTAGCAAGCATTACTAAGTGCCAGTGACTGCCAGGGGATAGGAATACAAAGTTGGAGTAGACCTAGTTTCTTTCCTGGAGAAGCTAAGTCTCTAGTGGGTAAGAATGATCACAGAAGTGCCAGTACTTCCTGGTTTACTAAGTGTTAGACACACACTATCTCAGTAATCCTCACAACAAGCACTTGAAGAAGCTGGAACTACCTCCATTTCATTGGTGAAGAAAGAAAGAAAGGTTACTAACCTGCCCTGAGTGGAGGATCTGAAACTAGAATCCAGGTTCTCGGACTCCAACGCTAACACTTTCCCACCCTGCATCTCCTACCTTCAGAAAAATGACTCTGTGGAGACTGCCTGGTCACTTGCTCAGATGCTTGATCAGCAGAACTGGGCTTTGGCATACTCGAGAATAGTTGACATCCTGCATCACATCTACAATTGCCATCTAAATTTGGAAAGCAGCTTTTATGCCCTCTAGCTGTCTGGACAGTGTAGCCTATAGGGCACAAAGACTATGTTTTATTTATTATGAGCCCAAAGATTGTGCTTCATTAGCTTTTTTTTTGAGTCGGAGTCTCACTCTGTCACCCAGGCTGGAGTGCAGTGCACACTCATGGTCACCGCAGCCTCAACCAGCTGGGCTCAGGTGATCCTTCCACCTCAACCTTCCAAGTCACTGGAACTACAGGCACACGTCACCATAGCCAGCTAATTTTTTGATTTATTGTAGATACGAGGTCTTGTCAAGTTGCCCAGGGTGGTCTTGAACCCCTGGGCTCAGGCAATCCTCTCACCTCTACCTCCCAAAGTGCTGGGATTAGAGGCATGAACCACCACGCCCAGTCTTATCTAGCTTTATATCTGTCCCCTTCAGCTTTTTTCTTTTGAGACAGGGTCTCATCCTGTCACCCAGGCTGGAGTGCAGTTGCATGTTTAGGGCTCATCCTGCCTTGATCTCCTGGGCTCAGGCAATCCTTCCACCTCATCCTCCAGAGTAGCTGGGACTATAGGCTTGTACCACCATGCCCAGCTAATTTTTCTTGTATTTTTTTGTAGACACAAGATCTCACTATGTTGCCCAGGCTGGTCTCAAATTCTCGGGCTCAAGCAATCCTCCTACCTTGGCCTCCCAAAGTGTTGGGATTACAAGCGTGAGCCACCATGCCCAACCCCACTCAGCTTTATATAGTGCCTTTAAATATTTGCTCCTTCAACATTTGTACAGATTCACTCACCCACTTTTGAAACTCTAATATTGTTTTGAATATAATTTAGGGCAGCAGTATAAAACTTCAAATTTAAGGAGTGAAAGTGTGGGGGCAAAGATATCACAGAATAGCTTTTGAATTCAGATATTTACTTTTAAAATTATGAACCTCAAGATGCTTTTGTGTTGAAATTTTTACAAGATGGCAATAATAGCCATATGACAAAGTATGTCTAAATGTACTTTCCAGAAATGTTTCATTTGGCCCTTAAAACCACCCTGTAACAAAGACAAATATATTCTAATCTCTAGTTCGTTGTTGAGGAAATAGTACCTTAGAAAAGTTAAGTGACTTGTTGGAGATAATCAGATAAACTGGATTTCAAGGACGTCCTTAGTTCAAATCTCTGGTTCACTCTTCATTATCTCTTTGCCTCACCTAGATAAGCTTTCTTTACTAAAATGGTAAAGGTGCAATAAAAGATGAGAAACTGAATTGCTATTAACAAATAAAGAAAGACGGGATAGCTAGAGAAGGATCCTTGTACTTGATGTGAGAGTACAAGTATGGCCCAAAAATGTTTCTATAGAAATCCTTTACATTTTGCCTTTTGCTGGGGTATAGGTAAGGACACTCACAGACTGTTGGTAGGAGTGCAAAACAGCACATCCTTTCCAGAGGAAAACTGAGCAATTCACATTTTAAAAACACTTACGGGCATACTCTGCCCAACAATACTATCATCTAGGAATGTCCACTAAGAAAGTAATCATGGATATGCAAACTTTACATTTATCCAACATGTTTAAGTAGGGAAAAAAATGAGAATAACCAACTAAATAAATTATTACAGTCATATAATGGCATGCTATGTAGTCAGAAAAAAAATGATTACAAAAGAGAATTCACTTTAGAAAAATTCATATATTAATCTCTGCATAGAAAAAGATTGGAGATGTAGATCATATTCACAATGGTTACTTGGAATGGTGAAACCATATTCACAACAGTTACCTGGGGTGGCGAAACACCCTATCTTCATTGGGATTTTGTATATCTTTAGAAATTTTGAATATAAATGGCTTACTAAATATTTCTATATAAATATTTCTAATAAGATGTTTTAAAGGTTTCTTGAAGGAGGTTGTGAAACAGCAGGGATTTCAAAAGAAATTTTAGTAGCCATTTTTAAAAAGCCATGAAAAATAAAGCATTATTATATCATAACCATTAAATACCACTGAAAAATAAAGCACTCATTATGAGTCCACAGCAAAACCTTTTCTTTTCAAATTCCAGTCTTTCGTTGGGACCTGCTCGCATTTAGAAAAACACTAAAAAGGCTGCTTGGCCAGAAGCCTGAGAGGCCTTTCCGATCTCTATTTGTAGTTTGTAATTTGTTCCAGAAAAGAAAAGCAATCACCTAAGAAGCAGCTCGAAAAGCACCTGGGCAGAAAAATATTTAGGGGAACAAGTTTCTCTTCCATTTCTTTCCCTCGAGACATACCGATAGTGCAGTCCTGACAGTGACCGGCCCAGTTTCCTAACACAACCTGGAGAAGCACATGCGATGCGCCAATTTTCAGCATATGTTTCTAAAAAGACAAGTTGTACTTTGCAGTGCAGGATAAAGAGCAGCCTTCACTACTCGTTCTAGACGTTAGCAGGGAAAGATGCCGCTGCGCGGCAGAAGCGCCTCGCCAGGAGGACAAAGCGGGGGGGGCTCTTCGGTTCAGGTCCCGCAGGCGACGCGTCCGGGGCCGCCTCGAGAACAAGGGCACCGTCCCCGGACGCCGCCTCTCCCACGCCCTCGTGCCAGTCACTCGGAACCGCGGGGACCACAGCCTGCCCGACGACAGCGGAGGATCCGGGTCGCGGCAGCAGGTGCCCGGGTCGCCGCGTCTGACGCGAGTGGCCTGAAAAACGCAGGGGAACCGGCCCCCCAGGAGCCCGACCCGGGCCGCCGCGCCCGAGAGAAGGCGCTGGCCGAGGGTCCTAAGGGGTGCAGGGGAGCTGTCTCCTGGGAATCCGAACCGGCCCGCCGCATCCTCCCCGCGGACCCATCCAACACCCCGAGAACCTCCCCTCGAGGGCGGCGGACACGCCCTCCCTGCGGGCCAGGGCCTCCTCGCCCCGCCCCCCCTCGGGGGCCGCTCACCCGGCCAGGAAGTCCCCGCCGCGCCGCGCCGCCGCCGCCGCCGGCCCCTCGGGCCTCGCCCCTCACTCGGCCGCCGCCTCCCAAGGCAGCTGCACCCACCCCCAGCTGCCTCGGCCGGGCCGTGGGACCCGGAACCACTTCCTTCCGGAACCGCCTCGCCCCGCCCCCTCCCTGGCTCCGCCCGCTGTTCGCGGCCTCGCGCGGAGCCCGCTCTCCTGTCGACCCCGTCCTCTGCTCTGCGGGCGAGGATGCCCCGCCCGCGCTGCTCCGGCCAGAGTGCCTGCGCCCTCTGCCGGCCGTTCCCACCTCGGCCGCTCTGCCCAAAGCGCCTGCGCCCTCTGCTACCCGCCGCCAGGTCCGGCTAGGGCGCCTGCGCCCTCTGCCACCCTCCCGCCGGGAAGGGAGAAACTTACTGGGCGTTTTAGGTCCAGGCATCCTGCGTGTTGAGGATCAGGAATTGAAAGTCGGTCCTCAGTCAGGGACAGGAGTTTGTTCCCATCCATGAGCCTTTCAGCTTTGCTCACATGACCGCACCAGGAGGCAGAGGTGGTGGCAAGCACATGGGCCTCGACCTTCCAACCCCTGACTTGACATTCACAGCCCTTCCAGAGCCAATTCACCTGAATCCGCTCCTTTGTGGCGTCTCTCCTTGCCCACTCAGTCTCCAAACATTCTAACCCCAACCATTCCCCATGGCCTCAAATGAAACTCCTACCCGGAAAACAAACCCCCCCACACACCTCCCCTGACTTCCCAAAGAGGTAGATGGTACCAACATCTGTCCACCATTCAAAATATTGCCTCATTTTTGTCTTGCTTTCTCTCCTCCCACACTCCATCCACCCCAAA
The DNA here is from genome assembly GCA_963574415.1 of Tarsius wallacei. Lineage (NCBI taxonomy): Eukaryota > Metazoa > Chordata > Mammalia > Primates > Tarsiidae > Tarsius > Tarsius wallacei. The sequence goes on along the minus strand of CAUYQG010036198.1, from coordinate 4,230 downwards.
GTTAGTATGTCTTTTTTCACTCTTTAACGCTTGACACTGATGTCCTTTCTTCCCCTTGCAAAATAGCTCTCTTTCAGGGTCCATGCCATCTGTCACTGTCACCTACTGACTGCCTGGCATTCGTTTTCCTCACCATGTGATTTACTGCCATCATCCCAATGAATCCAACGTCCATGACTGAGCCATGTTTCCTTAAGTTACTCACCCAGATGACCTTACCTCTGCTTTGTCTACCCATTCCCAGGCTCACAGTCTAAAAAATCTAGACATATGTTGCCTTATATTGCTACATCTCTAAAATCATGAATTTTGAAATCCTATTTATTTAGCCCCACAATCCTCATCCTTGCTGTACTATCTTTGCCTTAGTCCCAATACATGTGTTCTTCAAAGACAACAGAAATCTCACGTCCCATGAACGAACCTCTTACCCAACTTAAACTCAAGGCCTTTGACTTCAACCACTCTTGTAAGCAGAGCTCCCTGCCTTGCCCTTTGACACATCCTAACATTAAACCCTCACCTTAACACACTCCATTTATCTGCATTTTCCATTCCTATATTCGTGTTTCCAGACACTACTTGGAGGAAAAGCCACACAACTGTAAGAGAATGAGGCCACTACAAATGTATGGATACCCACCACAGTGGAGAGCCTGGCGCCTCTTAGCATTTTATGTGACCTGTTATGTGATCTCTATTTTTTCTGACAATTGCTATTACAAACCCTTGCCACTATTCTTAAGCCCTATATCAATGATCATTTTCCTCTCTTCATACATGACTTTGCTTCCCGTTTTGCCAAGAAAATTCTTCAGCACAGTATATAAAGCTTTTTATTATCTGGGCCGTGCTTACCTCTCTAGCCTCTCTTCCCCTTGTACCCAATGCTCTGGCCATACTGAAGTTTTTGCAGTTTAAGAATAAGTAATAATGCTGAGCAAGGTGGCCCACACCTGTAATCCCAACCCTTTGAGAGGCTAAGGTGGGAAGTTCACTTGAGGCCAGGAGTTCAAGACCAGCTTAGGCAACATAGTGAGACTTAATCACTACAAAAAATTTAAAAATTAGCCGGGCAGGTGGCTCATGCCTGTAGTCCCTGCTACTGGGGAGGCTGAGGAAGGAGGATCACTTGAACCCAGGAATTTGAGGCTGCAGTGAGATATTATCACACACTGCACTCCTGCACTCCAGCCTGGGTAACAGAGCAAGACCCTGTCTCAAAAGAGAGAGAGAGAAGAAGAGGAAGAGGAAGAGGAAGAGGAGGAGGAGGAGGAGGAGGAAGAAGAAGCAGAAGAAGAAGCAGAAGAAGAAGAAGAAGAAGAAGAAGAAGAAGAAGAAGAAAGAATACAGCCTGAGCAACATAGATCTCATCTCTACAAAAAATAGAAAAATTATCTGGATATGGTGGTGCACACCTGTAGTCCCAGTGGGAGGAACCCTTGAGCCCAGGAGGTCGAGGCTGTGATGAGCCAGGATAACACCACTGAACTCTAGCCCGGGCAACAGTATGAGACCTTGGACGCCCCCTAAAAAAAAAAATGCATACATATGGCCTCAATTCAGGAAAGTTTTCTTCTATTGTATCTTTAAGAATTGTTTCTTTATCTTTTTTGGAGGGAGGGGACAGTCTTTCTCTACCCAGCTAGGGTGCAGTGGCAGGATCATAGCTCACTACAGCCTCCTGAGCTCAAATGATCTTCCCACCTCAGCTTCCCAAGTAGCTGGGACAACAGAAGAATGCCATCATGCCTGGCTAATTAAAAAAAAAATTTTTGTAGAGATGGGGGTCTTGCTATGTTACCCAGGCTGATCATCTCCTGGGCACAAGTGATCCCTACCTTGGTCTCCCAAAGTGCTGGGATTGCAAGCATGAACCACTGTGGCTGGCCCAAGAATTGTTTCTGCTCCATTTGCTCTGATCTCTCTTTTAGGAAGTGCTATTAGCTGTGGCCTTCTCTGTTTTGTTTTATCATTTCCATCTCTTTATCCATTTCCAGCATTCCAATAGAACCCAAGTTTGCTTTATTGATACTGATATGGCTTCCTAAAGCATTATTTCTGCCTCTATTTTAACTCCAATTGTATTATTGAGATTTTTATGTCTTTGTATCCCTCCCCCACCTTTCTCTCTTGTCACCCTATTGATCTTCATCTCATCCTTTCAGTTCCTTGTGACTTTCTGTTCTGATTTTATAGACGGCCTATTGTATTTCTAAAGGCTGCTAAACTGGTCATGGCATTTTTATTTTAGATTCAGTAGTCAATCCTCTCCAGAAGTATGTTCTTTTAAAAAAAAAAAATTTTTATTTTAAAGATGTGAGGTATGATTCAGGGTTAGGTATACAAATGTTTATTACGCAGGTACCCTTGTTGATGAGGTATGCCCCGCTCCCCCGGTAGATTTCCCACTACTGTCAATCCCACCTCCCCCTAACCCCCGGCAGTTTCCTGCTGCTGCCAATCCTTTTCTTATATTATTATTATTATTTTTGAGTTGAAGTCTCACTCTGTCACTCAGACTGGAGTGCAGTGGCCTCTCCCGGCCACTGCAGCCTCGACCTGCTGGGCTCCAGCGATCCTTCCGCCTCAGCCTTCCGAGTAGCTGGAATTACAGGCGCGCGCTACCATGCCCGGCTAATTTTTGATTTATTGTAGCGATGAGGTCTCGCCAAGTTGCCCAGGTGGGTCTCGAACCCACGGGCTCAGGCAATCCACTCACCTCGGCCTCCCAAAGCGCTGGGATTACAGGCTGAGCCACTGAGCCCGGCCACCTTTTCTTATATTATTACGATAATTGTTCAAGGTCCACTTATGAGTGAGAACATGTGATACTCAGATCTTTGTTTCTGTGATACGTCACTCAGTATTATAGACTCTAAATCCATTCAGGTTGCTGTGAAGTTCATGATTTTGTCATTCTCTATGGCTGCATAATATTCCATCGTGTGCATGTACCATATTTTTTTATCCAGTCCTCTTTTGATGGGCAGCATGGTTGGTTCCATGTTCTTGCTACTGTGAACAATATTGCGATAAACATATGTGTGAAGGTACCTTTTTTATAGAGTGATTTGAGTTCTTCTGGGTATACTCCAAGTAGGGGGATTACGGGATCGTATGAAAGGTCAATTTTTAGATCTTTTAGGAATGGCCACACTGTTTTCCACAGAGATTGTACTAGTTTATACCCCTACCAACAGTGTAGAAGTGTTCCCTTTTCACCGCATCCTCTCCAGCATCTGTTGTTTTTTGAGTTATTGATGATGGCCATCCTGACTGGAGTAAGGTAGTATCTCAGTGTAGTTTTAATTTGCATTACTTTGATGACTAGTGAGGTTGAGTATTTTTTCATGTATCTGTTGGCTGCTCATATGTCTTCTTTTGAGAACTGTCTATTCATATCTTTTGCCCACTTTGTAATGGGGTTGTTTGTTTTTTTCTCTTCAGCACATTTGACTTCCTTGTAGATCCTAGATGTTAGGCCTTTGTCAGACATACAGTTGGCAGATATTTTTTCCCAATCTGTAGGCTGTCTCCCCGCTCTCCTGTTGGTTTCTTTGGCTTTGCAGAAGCTTGTCAGTTTGATGAGGTCCCATTTGTCTATCTTATCACTTAGGGCATGGGCACTTGGGGTTTTGATCAGGAATTGATTGCCAGTTCCAATTTCCATAAGGGTGTCTCCTGCATTTTCTAAGGTTCTTATAGTTTGAGGTTTTACATTTAGGTCTTTGATTCATTTAAAGTTGATTATTGTGTATGGGGATAGATAGGGGTCCTGTTTCAATCTTCTGCATGTGGTCAGCCAGTTTTCCCAGCACCACTTACTGAATAGGTTCTCCACTCCTCAGTGGTTGATGGTGGAGGCTTTGTCGAAATTGAGTTGGTTGAGAAATTGAGGTTTTGCTTCCAGAATCTCTATCCTGTTCCATTGGTCCGTATGCCTGTTTTTGTACCAATACCAGGCTGTTTTGATTACTGTAGCTTTATAATAAAGTTTAAAGTCTGGGAGTGTGATACCTCCCGCTTTTTTTTTTTTTTTTTTTTTTGCTGAGGATTGTTTTGGCTATTTGTGGTCATTTATGTTTCCATATGAATTCCTGTATTGTCATTTCCAGGTCTGAGAAGAATGCTGCTGGTAATTTAATGTGTATTGCATTAAATCTGTAGATATCCTTGGGTAGGATGGACATCTTAACAATGTTGATTCTTCCAATCCATGAGCATGAA
>CAUYQG010036194.1:0-17176 GCA_963574415.1 Tarsius wallacei | reverse complement strand
CTTTATTTTTATTTATATATAATTTTTTTTTTTTTTTTTTTTTTTTTTTTTTTGAGTTGGAGTCTCACTCTGTCGCCCAGACTGGAGTGCAGTGGCCAGGAGTGGCCACTGCAGCCTCAACCTGCTGGGCTTCAGTGATCCTTCGCCTCAGCCTTCCAAGTAGCTGGAACTACAGGCGCACGCTACCATGCCCAGCTAATTTTTTGATTTATTGTAGAGATGAGGTCTCACCAAGTTGCCCAGGCGGGTCTCGAACTCACCTCAGCCTCCAAAAGCGCAGGATTACAGACTGAGCCACCGAGCCCGGCCAGTTTTCCATATTTTTAACATCTCATTTAGGTATGGTATATTTGTCTCAATTGACAAATCAATACTGATATGGTATTATTAACCAAACTTCATACACTTTTTTCAGATTTTCTTTAATTTATATATATATATTTTTCCTGTTCTAGAATCCTATCTGGAATATGACTGACATTTAGTTATCATGTCTCCTTAGGTTTCTCTTGGCTGTGACAGTTTTTCAGGCTTTTCTTACTTTCGATGACTTTGGCAGTTTTGAGGAGTACTGTTAGGGTGTTTGTAGAATGTCCCTCAAAGGGAACATATTGGCCTGGTGTTTTCCTGATGATTCAAATGAGGTTTTAAGGAGGAAAACCCAAAGAGGTAAGGATCAGAGAGATTAAAAGTCACTCTCATGACATCATATCAAAGATGTATACTATCAACATGATTCATGACTGTTGATATTGACTTTTGTCTCCTGGCTGGAGTATTTGCCCGGACCCTCCACTATATGCTACTCTAATTTTTGCTTTTTCCATGCCCTCTAGAAAGAAGTAACTCCACACAGCCCACACATAAGGAGTGGGAAGTTATTGCTCCACCTCCTTGAGGGCTATCTACATAAATTATTTGGAATTCTTCTGCATGGAAGACATGTCTATTCTCTCCATTAGTGTATCCAATTACTTATTTATATCAGTGCGAACACATGGGTAGTTTATTTTATTCTATGAGTTATAACCCGATAATACGACTTTATTTATTTTGTTGTTTAGATTTTGTTGCTCCAGCTTTAGCCATTGGAAACTCTTTCAGTTGGTGCCTGTATTCCTTTGACCCACATCCATCGTTGTGGGGTTTTGGGGTCTTTGTTTTTGGTTTGAGCACTTTCTTACTTTCTGGCACTACAAGGTGCTCTAGGCTCATCTTGTATATTCCCTGCCTCAGTCCCAGAATCAGTCATTTCCCCAATGAGCCTTCACTTCTTTTTTTTAGAGAAAGGTGTTAGCAAATGAGATATGGGGGCTGAATGTGCTCATTGCTCCCAGAGTATTGCTGTTTCTAGGCCCTCTCAGCTAAAAAGGCAAGAACATACATGTGTGCATACTAACTTGGTGATACACGAATATCTATAAATGTATTTGAATGTAACCATCAGTGTTTGCATTAAGGTTTGCATTGGTGTCTCCAGCACTAATCTGTTAAGAGCCGTTCTGATCTCTTCCCCTGGCTCGTCTATAACCTCCAACTATAACAGTGAGAACAAAGCGTGAGTCCCCCTCTCCTCCACCCATTTATTTTTCTGTTCAATTCTAATATGCAGGTGAGCAGTAGCAGAATTGTCAAACCTTATGCCTGTGGGAAATAACTATCAGCTAGTGTGTGGTGCTTATGTGCTTCTTCTTTGCCTTCAGTTTTAGACTCTACTTTTTTTTCATCTATTGGGGTCAGCACCTTTTTCTCCCAATCCCTTCAGTGATGTTGTTTCAAATATTTGCATTCAATTGCATTCCATTCTGGTATTTCCCAAACTCCTATATGATTATTTTTTAATGGTGTACATTCATGTTCACTCTTTGTGCTGTGATGGTATATGTTTTGGGGCAAATGCATAGTGTCATGTAACCAGAGTGACAGTATTATTCAGAATAGTTTCACTGCCCTAAAAACTCTTGGGCACTTCACTTATTCAATTCTCTCTTCTTCCTAATCTTTTGGGAGCCACTGTTTATTTGCATGTATGTGTGTGTGTATGTGTGTATGTGTGTGTGTTATTGTTGTTTTCAAAGACTACAATTTTCTCTTTTCCAGAGTGTTATATAAACGAGATCCCAGAGTAATTAAACTTGCCACACTGACTTACTTCACTTAGTTATATGCAATAAATATGGCTCCGCAAATTACATGCCTTTATAGCACATTCTTTTTTACTACTGAATATTTCATTGTACAGATGTACAACATTTGTTTATCTATTTGCCTATTTTAAGACATATCAGTTTGCGTTCAGTTTTTGGCAATTGCAAATAAGGCAGCTAGCTATAAACATTCATATACAAATCTTTTGTATGGACATCAGTTTCAAGCAGCTGGGTTGGTACATTGAAATGCAATTGCTGATCACATCACAAGACTCATTTCTGCTCTGTAAAACCTCCACTGTCTTCCAAAGTAGCTGTACCATTTTGCATACTGACCATCAATAAATCCAAGTTCCTGCTGCTCCACATGATAACAAACAATTGGTATTGTCAGGGTTTCTTTTTATTTTGTCTCTTTCAACAAGTTGTAGAAGTATCTCATTGTAGTTTTAATTTGCATTTCCCTAATGACAAATTGTATTAGACTTGTATTGTTGTTATCACACATTGTGACAAACTTACTGAATTAAAATCACACAAATCTGTTTTGTTTCTATGGCATTGGGTAGAAGTCCAACATGGATTGTACTGGCCTAAAACAAAATTGTCAGCAGGACTCCATTTCTTTTTTAGAACCTGTTTTCTTGACATCCAGCTTCTAGGGGACACACATTCTTTGGTTCGTGCTCCCTTCCTCAATCTTCAAACTCAACTCCAAGGCATCATTGTGACCCTTGTTCATCTGACTGCAGTCAGAAAATTTTCCCAGTTTAAAGGACTCACGTGATTGGCTCCATTAGGATAATTCAGGATAATCTGCCATTACAGGTTCTTAACCTTAATTACATCTGCAAAGTCCCTTTTTCCATGAAAGATAACATGTTCTTAAATTCTGGAGATTGGACTATGAACAGATTTGGATGGTCATTATCCTGCCTACCACACAAGTAATGTGAAGCATGTTTTCACATGCTCATTTGTCATCTGTTTATATTCTTTGGTGAGGTGTCTGTTAAGATGTTTTGCCAATTTTTTAATTGTGTTGTTTTATTTTTATTTAGAAACAGGATCTTCCCCTGTCATCCATCTGAAGTGCAGTGGCGTGATCATAGCTCACTATAGCCTCAGACTCTTGGGCTCAGGTGATCCTCCTGCCTCAGCCTTCCAGGTAGTTGGGATTGCATGCGGTTGCACCACCATGCCCAGCTACTTTTGTTTTTTGTTTTTTTTTTTGTAGAGACAGCATCTTGTTACATTGCCCAGGATGGTTTTGAACTCCTGGCCTTGTTCCATAGTCTCCCAAAGTGCTGAGATTGCAGGCATGAGCCACCACACCTGGCCCTAGGTTGTCTGTATTCTTACAGTTGAGTTTTAAGAGTTCTGTGTATATTTTGGAGACAAGTCCTTTTTTAGGATTTAGATAGGGTTGCTCTCTTTCAGGTATACCACTCTTTCTTTTCAACTATTTGCTATTGCTACTGAGTGACAGTGCTGAGTTGAATAGTGTCCCTCCAAAATGCATGTCTAACTTAAAATTGTGAATGTGTCCATATTTGGAAATAGAGATTTTGAAGATATAATCAAGTTAAAATTAGATCATAATGGGTGAAAGTAGACTCTGATCCAGTGACTGTTGTCCTTCTAAGAAGGAGATTTGGACACAGACACACAAGCAACAACCTCCATGTGATGGCAGAAGCTGGAATTGGAGAAATGTGTCTACAAGCCAAGGAAGGACAAAAATTGGTACAGCCACCAGAAGCTACGTGTGAGGCCAGCTTTGCTTATTCTGCCATAAACAACTTAGAAGGGAAGTTGGGGAAGGAAGTGGATGACTAACTGTATGGCCAGTGGAGATGTCCTGGATTCGAATTGTTGTCAGTCCAATTTGAGTTTCTACATAGAGACTGTGCTGAGATATGATTTTATGCAAAAGAAAAGACATTCCTGCTGCTCACAACATTGGGAGGTGCAAACAAGCAAACCTTTAACACCTCTCACCTAGCAAAAGCTTCCATTGTATTGCTCCGAATAGAAATCATTCCTTAAGAAGCACATACACAGTTTGTTGTAGCTCTATTCACAATAGCAAAAATTTGGAACCAACCATACTGCCCATCGAAGCTGGACTGGATAAAAAAATGTGGTACTTATACACAATGGAATATTATGCAGCCATAAAGAAGGACAAACATATGAACTTCGCAGCAACTTGGATGGATTTAGAGTCTATCATACTAAACGATCTATCACAGAAATGAAGAACAGAGTACCATACCATACGTTCTCACTCATAAGCAGACCTTGAACAATAATCATAATACTATAAGCAAGGGATTGGCAGTAGGGGAAACTGTCAGGGGAGGGGGGATGGGATTGGCAGTTGAGGGAAACTGCTAGGGAAGGGAGGGGCACACCTCATCAACAAGGGTACCTGCATAATCAACATTTGTATACTTAACCCTGAATTGTACCCCACATCTTTAAAATAAATAAATAAATAAAAGAAACACATACATGCAAACACACAGACATATAGGCACACAAGCTGGCTTCTCTACTTTCTATCCAGAAAGTCCTCATGGATAAAATATATAGTACAAAGTTGGACAGAAGCTAAAGGAAAGTCTCCAGTGTCTATTGTTTTGAACTGTGTATTTTAAATGCCCCCTCCAGGTTGAGCACAAATGAAGGTGCTACCTTCCAGAACTTTCTCTTTGTAAGAATTTGGATAGGGAGGTACATGTGGAGGGACGGGTGGATTCTGTTCACTTTAGGTGTGGCCACTATCCGAAGACCATAAATGTCCCTCTTTTCTCATCATGCAAAGAAAATCATGAACTTCAGAAATACAAAGAGTTTGGGGGACTTCCAGACCAGAGGTTCACTTTACAGGTTCTGTCACCCAATGGCTTCATAACCCCAGCAAGTTTCTAAGTTCTTCTGAACCCCAGTTTCCTCATCTAGAAAATGAGGATGTGAACTCATACCAGACGGGGTTATTGGGGAGAATTAAATAAAAGAATGGGAGTGCCGGGCTCGGTGGTTCAGCTTGTAATCCTGCGCCTTGGGAGGCTGAGGTGAGTGGATTGCCTGAGCCTGCGGGTTCGAGACCCTCCTGGGCAAGCAAGACCTCATCTCTACAATAAACCAAAAAATTAGCCGGGCATGGTAGCGCGCACCTGTAGTTCCAGCTACTGGGAAGGCTGAGGCGGAAGGATTGCCGGAGCCCAGCAGGTCGAGGCTGCAGTGGCCAGGACAGAGTGAGACTCCAATTCAAAAAAAAAAAAAAAGAATGGGAGCAAAGTTATTGGCACATAATAAGTTATCAATAATAACAGTTTCTATCCACTGAACATTCTACAGAGAAAAAAACAAAACTACTTTTAAAAAATTTTCACTAGGAAAATTCTTCCACAGTTCAGTCTACTGTGTAAATGGTGGGGAAATAATAGTTGCTTTAGAAATATTGACCAATGTTAGTCTTCTAGCAATGCTTAAGATGGGTTTTATTATCCCCATTGTGGAGGGTTTTGCCAGGTGACAGGGTAGCCAACAGCACAGGCAAACCTCTAGCCCAAGTCCAAGTGACTCCACCATGTTGAAGGCAAAGCTCCCCACAGTTTCCAGTGGTTGAAGGCCATGAGTGAACCACAAAAGCTAGCAACCTCATGGACTGGAAAGGACCTTAAGAAGACTTTGGGTTGAATGGATTCTCCAATGTTTATACCAACTGTCGTTATTGCCACTACTTTAACAAAATATCTAAGACGGGTAATTTATAAGGAAGAGAAATTTATCTCTCACAGTTCTGAAGACTGAAAAGCTTAAGATCAAAACACCAGCTGGTTAGGTGTCTGATGAAGGCCCATATCTGCTTCGAAGATGGCACCTTGTTGCTGCGTCCTTCGGTGCGGATAACTGCTGTCTTTGCAAGTGGCAGAACAGTAAAAAGGGCCTAGCTAGCTCCCTGCAGCCCTTTCATAAGGCACTAATTTCATCTACCCTTATGGCCTAATAACCTCCTATAGGACTCAACTCTCAACACTGTTGCATAGGGGATTAAGTTTTAATGTGAATTTTTTAGGGAACACAAACATCCAAACCATAGCACCAATCCACAGCAGAATGGAGTCACTATTTAATGATCCCTAGAATAATTTGCTAGTCTTTTCCTATCTTAAGGCTAACTTGTAGTGAGTTGTAAGAGTCGGGTAGGGGACCATAGCACTGAATCTGTGTAGACCTTAAGGGGAAATGTCCTTTTTTTGTGGCTTTAAGGAGCTTGAGGAGGGTCTGAGATGTTGGTTCAATTCTCTTAGTGTAGTAGTAAGGTTCACAGTCAGGCCCTGGGCCCCAACCTACAATGCCACAAATGTTTTGGTATCTCTTCAATAGAGCAGGATCCTACTCATTGGAATATGCATGCCATGAAGACCAAGATTACTTTTTCTTTTTTGTTTTTGCTATTTCCTGACTCTGAAAGACTGCCCAATATATACTAGAAATGTATGGAAGGGAATAATAACTTAACCATAATTTCAGAACATTTGCTCTGAACGTTTCTTCTTTTCGGAAAATTCTTATCCCAAAGAATCACTTGGCTCAATTCTTCCATTTAGGTCTAGATTCAAAAGTCAGCTCCACAGAGAGGCATCCCCTGACCAGTCCATCTAAAACTTATTACTGTCCATCATTTTGTTATCTTCCCCTGCTTTGGATTTTCCTTTATAACTCACATAGAAGTGTGAGTTTATCATGACTTCTCCCTCTGTTAAATAAAATGAGGGCAGAGCATCCATCTTTTGTACATCTATTCCAGTATCTCCAGCATCTACAACACAACCAGGTAGGAGTATGTGTTCCACAAATTATACGTTGAGTGAGGGAGTGAGTGAATGCATTATCCATGGGAAGAGCTTAGAGTAGTGCCTGGCACAAAGCAACTGAGAGATCAACATTAGTTTTGATGATATCCAAATGTCACCCTGAGGCTGTGGCACTATGAATTGGCCTCTGACACCCTCAGTACATCCTAGTAGGTTGGTGAGTGTAAAATGTCCTTCCACTCCACTTGCCATTCCTCCCTGCCACCCTCAGACATGCTTTAGAACAGGGATTCTTTTCTTTTTTGAGTTGGAATCTCACTCTGCCGTGTCACAATCACAGCCACCCCAGCGTTGACCTGCTGGGCTCTGGCGATCCTTCTGCCTCAGCCTTCCAAGTAACTGGAACTACAGGCACACACTACCACACCCAGCTAATTTTGTATTTATTGTAGAGACAAGGTCTCGCCAAGTTGCTCCAGCTGGTCTCGAATCCGCAGGCTCAGGCAATCCACTCACCTCAGACTCCCAAAGTGCTGGGATTACCGACTGAACAGGGCTTTTAACCACTTCTGTTCCTCCCTCTTTGTGGAATTGTGACAAGGAATTGAGGACAATTCATACTTTCCTCAACTCTTGAATTATAATACTTTCAGGTCCTTCATACTAATGTGTAAATGACTAACTATATAGTTTCACCCCTGCATTTTATCCCACCCCAACCAACTGACCACTCCCAGAATCTGGAAGTTTGCCATCTCTTTGCTTTCATTCATGCTATCAGACACCTAAAGTGTGTCTATCCTGCCCCATTCGTATTTTCTCCAAAATCCAGCTCCAGTGTCACCACTTCTGTGGAGCTCGACCCTAGATCTTACAGCAGTTTCTGCCTCCTTTCTCTGGTTTTGCATGTAGCTTTCTCCTCTTCCATTACATTCCTCATCATCTTTCATTACTTACTCTCTCCATCCACCCAGAAGTGAGCTTCACAAGGGCAAGGGTCCTGCAGATGGAGTGTGGGAATGGGCAGCCCTGGTGTGAGCCAGTAGAGGGGGTTTCTCAAGTCTGTGGACTCTGCAGCCAGAACTCCTGAGTTCCAATCATGCCTCCCCTCTTACAATCTGTGAGTCCCTGGTAAATGATTTAATCACTCCATGAACAAGGTGTCCCACGTGAAAACAAGAGTTCTAATTGTTACATGTCAATAAGTAGCAAGCATCACGGACCAACGGATGAAACTATAAAGAAGGATTCTGAAATAGGTTGCATTAGTAAATGACTTGAGATGGGTATGAAACTAGAAGTCATTTCTTAGTTTTTTTCCACTGATACATGGGAACTACTTAATGAGTTCATTTGGGACCAGACACAAAGAAATCAAGCAATGGCTCAAAATATTTCTGAAAAATACCCAGAGCTTTATTATCTGTGTTAATTCAGCAGAAAGTTTATTGCACTAAAATCATCATTCTGGCTCATTCAGCTCAAAGACAGGTCTTCACTGCTCAAGCTCACATAGCTGCGTGGGCAATGGAAACATTCAGTGAAGTCAACAGCCTCTGAACATCACATCTGATGAAATGAATATAAAGCAAATTCCAAGACACAAAAACAAAAATCACAAAACCTGTTTTAACTATTCCCGTGTACTAACTTAGCACTAAAGTTTATATCTTATGGGGAACATGAGAGATTTACAGCATACAGAGGGGCTTATGACAAGACCTGTCCTGAGGATCCAGTTCTGTTGACCTAATTCCCATTACGCATTCTGCAACACTGTAAGACAGATGTTGCAGAAGGAACTCCAGGACTGTTCATGTTAATACAGATCCATCGGCTGCTCTGTCTGCTGATCCACCCACTGGAATGTCTTCAACCAGGTTTTGACACTGGGTGTATTTACACAATTGGATGTAGTGGCGGTCATGGTTTGTGTCTGTGCTGGGCTGGTGGAGGCGGTCACCTCATCCTAGTTTGGCTTCATGGTTTCTTCCATCTCGATTGGATACTTGCCTTGGGACCTCTATTAGCTCTGTAGGGGTGGTCTCTTCAATGTCTACATGGTCTTTTTGGTCTTGATTGGCTCAGAGTGGTCTCTTCAATTTTCTCTGTGGGGGTGGTATCCTTGGTAGTGATTGACTGTCTAGCGGTGGTCCTTGTGATCTTGATTGGCTCTGCAGGGATGGTCTTTTTGGTCTTGATTGGCTCTGTGGGGGTGGTGTTTTTTATTCCTGACAACTTTGTGGGGAAGAACTGTTGGATCTGGATCTTCTGTTTAGGAAAGAATGGTTTGACCTTGAACTCTCTGTGGTTAGACTGTTTGACCTTGTCCCATACCATAGTGACTAGGTTTCTTATTCTTGATCTGAGTGGAGTTCACCAGCTTGAGACCAGATTCCAGGTACTTCTGTTGACATGTCCAGGTTACCAGGATGACCTTAACGTTTGCACAGATGTGCTCCTGGTGGCACAGGTTTCAATTATTTGTTTCTAGCAGACCATATTGTTGTCCAGACACCATTGGCACAAGGCTGGATCGCTCACAGAGATACAGGAAAACTGATTCTCATTCAAATACACTTAACCTTGAGAGTGATGCCCTCATCCTGCTCAGTCACAGCCCATCTGCAATTGGCTTGGTCTTTAGTGACAAACCTACTGTTCATTGAGAACTTGTATGGAGGGCTTTTTGTCATAATCTGGTGCTTTCCCAGAGGAACCGGTAGATCCCTGGCTGGTATTCTGCTATGTCTGTTCTTTAATCCATTTTTCTCCTTCGTTAGGAGAACCTGAGTACCTGGAAGGAGGAAGAAGAGCAGAGTGAGGCTATAGATCCTCATGGCAACAGCTTTGGGGGCACCTGCTTGACAAGACAGGTGAGCAGTGGCAGTCAATAGTTCAGCTATGTAGGATTACAGGATGGCCCCCCTCCACCCTGACACATCCCTGCCTCTGTAGACTCCTATCTTAGGAGTAGATCAAGAAATCTTCTGACTTCTATAGTCACTAGACAAGCAGCCTGTCTACTCACATTTCCACTTGACCTGAGTGTTGAGTGTTGCAAGACTATCACTCTCTAGAGCCTCATGGGCTTTCACTCCTCATCCACTCACTCATTAACTGCTGCATTTCCTCACTCCTCAATTTTTCATTCACTCATTCAACAAATGTTTATTGTGCACCTACTACGTGTGGTGCATGAGACTAGGTGATGAACATACCACTACGAATGAGAAAGCCTCAGAGTTTGAAGACCTAAGAGGCTACCCATTGGAAAGTTTAAATAGCGTTGACCAGGGACTCTGTCCCAACTCTATTCTCAACTTGATCCTGGACAAATCTCTCCCTGCACTGGATTTCAGTTTCTTTACCTGGAAATCAAGGTACTGGATAAAATAATCACCCAACTCCCTTCCAGCTCCAATGTGTTGGATTTCTATCTCACCATTCCACATGGACACAGATGACCACCAAATGAAGAAGGATGGGGTAAGTGTCATGAAATTGGCATGAAAGGTAATATTGACCCAGAGGTTGAACACACATGGGGTTTGACACACTGAGGTGGATGGAGTTGTATGGGGGAAGGGAGAAATTTTGCAGGAAGTAAGAGCCAAGGAAAGGCCTGAAGGTAAGGGGATTTGACTGGACAAAGTGAACACAAAGCATAGAGCAAGCCTTACTCAATCCGTTTTGAAGGAAATCATTGAATCAATAGGATGACTAGCCCAAACCACTTAACCTCTTTCAACTTCCATTTGTTCATCCTCCATGTGCTGATAATAACAGCACCTCATTTATGGCCGCATACTAAATTTCTTTATGATGCTGAGTTATTAACATAAAGTGAAGCAGAGAAAATTTGGTTCATAATGGGGTCTGAAGTTTTGTTCCTTCAAAAAGACATACGTAAAAACAGACTCATTTCCACCAAAAAGATGTGGAACTCAGTATATTTTGTCACTTCACTTTTCATGGATATTTGAATACAATAAATTGTTTATTTCTTAACTCAAATATAAGAAAAACAGTAGTACAACTTTGACAATAAAAAATAAATAAACTTTGAGTTGGGGAAAAGCCCAGTGAGAGTGGTGGGGGTTATGGAAAACTAGAGTTTCTGCCTCTGTGAAGGTCAACAGCCAGTTTCATCAATTGAGAACACGTGGGGATGGGGCTCAGTATTGTTAGATATTCCGGGTTTTTTAAAAGAGATGCTTCAAAATCCAGGTGTGTTTATATGAAATTGGTTGACACTTAATCCAAATTTTCTAAAACAGTATCATCATTCAACAATACACAGGCCAACAGTTGTAACTGTTTGGCTTTCATGCACAATCCACCTGTTTGAGAATTCTGTGGTTATACCTTTGGATGTTGAGTGGTTCACTCAGTAGTTCAGAGTCTCTGCATGAATTCCATCAGAAGTGGCCATTTCTGAAACTGCAAGCCTCTTGTAAAATTGGCTCACCTGGGGGGGGGGGGTCCATCCTCACTGTCCTTACAACCACCACATTGAAGCCCTGAACTCCACAAAAAGGCACTCTTGTGTGAATTTAGGAGGATTATTTGGACATAGGCAAGGCAGAGCTGCTTTGTTCCATAAAGAAGACATAAATGGAGAGGTCTCCCACAAAATGAGAAATTCTACTTGATCTTTGGAAGGCAGGCAGTTTCTTTCTGGAGGAAGATTGTAGTCAGAGCACAAAGCATATTTACAAGGAAACACTCTGGGACTTTCTGAAAAGTGCTGCCCTGAGCTTTGGCAGGTAACATGACACAGGCCCTTCCTCCCTGTGACTCCCCTCCTAACATCTGCCTTGATCTTTCCCTTTTCGACAGGGGGCACGATGTTAGCACTGGCCTACCTGGCTCATACTGCCATTCCACCCTCATATTCACAGATGCCCACACACAGAGATACATATACACACAGACACACAAAGGCACACTCAGACACAGAGAGACACACACAGACACATCACTGACATACCCACACAGACACACATACATACAGAGACATATACACAGACACATTTCATACATACACACACACACACACACACACACACACTGCAATCTGGCCAAACTGAAACACTTTTCCACCACTTTCTTTTTTTTTTCTTTTTTTTTTTGGATTTTATGTATTAATTTTATAAACTAGATGGAAAACAAAATGCAGCATTGCACAACGAAGTTACAATAATATTTATTTTTAGAATAGTAATTTTTAAAAATCAAATATTTAAAATCTTAAATCATCTCAAAAAACAAAAAGTAGAGTTACAAACCAAAGATAATACTAGTTCTTATGATTGATTATATATTTACCTTCACTGAAATCTTTATTTCTTCATACAGCTTCAAGTAGTGTCCTTTTATTTCAAACCAGAGGACTCTTTTTAGCATTTTTTGTTGACCATGTCTAGTGGTAACGAATTCTCTCAGTTTTTGTTTATTTGGAAATATCTTAATTGTTCCCTCACTTTTGAAGGACAGTTTTAAAAATTTTTGAAGGACTTTGGTCTTTGACAGTTTGATATAATGTGTCTCAATGTGGGTCTCTTTGAGCTTATCCTACTGGGAATTCCTTGAGCTTCTTGAGTGCTTATATTTACATCTTTCATCACATTTGGGAAGTTTTCAGCCATTATTTCTCTGAATAATCTCTCTGCCCTTTTCTCTCTCCTTCTCTCTCTCTCTCTCTCTCTCTCTCTCTCTCTCTCTCTCTCTCTCCTTTTCTCCCCCACCGCTTTCTGGGCCTCACACAACATGTATGTTAGTCTATTTGATGGCTTTTCCACCACTTTCAAAAACTCTATGCCTTCATCTACTTCCTGCCTTTGCCTCTGCTGTTCCCCTCACTTGGAATGCCCTTTCCAGTCCTTCTCTGCATGACAAACACCATCTCATCCTTCAAGACCCAGTTCAAATGCCATTGCCTCTCTGATAGTGTCATTGTCACTGGTCCTCCCTAGACTACCCCATGCCTTCATGGGTGTCCATGGTAAGACATGCACAGTTTCTCCAGTGAGCTGGGCATTGTGCTAAGACTGTTCCCCTGAACACTTTTTCACATCTAGATATACTTAGAAAAGATGTGTTTGTCCAGTGCCCTTGAGAGAACTGCAGAAGATCTGGAGATCCGGGCAAGGCATGTAGCAGACACAGACCTGACTGCCTCTCCACACTCCCAGGACCGATGGGATCATAATTCCTAGAGATTTTATATGTAAAGGCCCTCTGTCTTTTATTTCACAAGGAGGAAAGCCTGCCCAGAGCCTCATGAGACAGATATGGAGCTGAGGCTTACAGGGCCCAAGTCCTTCAGCAAATGCCCCAGAGCTCAGAAAGCAGAGCCTGGACTCAGGCCCGGGTCTATACCCAATTAATCTCCCAGTATAGTGTTTTGGACAGACGTAGTCAGATAATTCTTAGACCCAGGCCTCTCCTTTCCTAAATTGTGAGGAAAAGACAGCCCACCTGTCTTATTTACCTTAGTGTTCATTATCCTTAGCATATCCTGGCATATAGCAGGTGCTTTAGTAAGAATTAATTCAATAATAGGTCATCTCAATGTTATTAATAACTAGCTTAAAAGAAAAAAAAAGAAAAAATATTTGCTGGCTAGTGTAACTGGAAAGCATAAGGAATGAGAATGGTTTAGATATACACAGATCGCATAATGTAAACAGTCTCTGTCTCTCCCCCCACTGTCTCTCTCTGTATCTTTCGTTTATTTCTCTCTGTGTCTCTGTCTCTCTCTGTCTCTCTATAGCTCTGTCTTTTCCCCGCACCCCCTCTGTCTTTCTCTCTCTCTCTCTCTTCTGTGCACCTTCTGCTGTCTAGTTTTATCTCAAGCTGGTTCCTTCCATGTGTCAAAGAAAAGACCATGTCCTTTATCTCCCTAGCACCCACATGAACTCTGAAGAGATCTCTGACTGCCCACTTCTGGTTCAGTCACTGAGTTTCTTGCAGAGAGTAGTGGCCACATGATGGGCAACCCCCAGAAAACACATAGAGTGGAGGAGGGGCAGTTCTCATCAAGAAAAGGGGCTTCCGCTGTCCACAGAAAATGAGAGACTGATAAAATCTGCAGATCTACACTTCAGTGGTTATCCATTAGATAGGAACTAATCCAGATAATAAACCCCAGAGAAATCTCACAGCCATTAGCTAGTAGGCTAGATTATTGAGAAAGACTTTCTTGGGGCTGGGCACTGTTAGTTAATTAGGGAATTCATTTCAAACTCCCTGGGACAGTCTGATGGAGGGTCAGTAAGTAAACTAGCTGCCTGGAGGAGAAGGTTTGTGATGGGAGAAATTGAAGATAAGATTGTAAAACCAAAGAGAGGTTTTGACTGCAAAGCTGAAGGTTTTATCCTGCTGGCCAAGTATGGCTAATATGTAACTCACCTGCATCACTTCCCCCTCCAATGCCCCAGCAGACATGGTTAATGGAATGTGCCGGGCACTCCTGCCAGCCTGGATAAAGTCTCAGAAGCATTTCAACCCTAGCCTCCAGAATGCCAGCCGCAATCTGTCAGGGTTGGCACAGAGAACAAATCTGTCTACTGTTTCTGCTAAAGATGGGGGAGGAGTTTTCATTCATTCTTAAACAAGAGAGTGCGTGAACTCTCACCTTACAGCATCCACAAGCTTGAAGCAAAAAACAGAACACACGTTAAGAGTGGGCCTTCCATGGAAGGCTTTCCTTTCCTTTGCCTTCTGCTTAGGTTTCATAACCGTGGAGAAAAAGGAGAGCAAGCACCATTGAAAGCCCCAGTATTGGGTGTCTTCCCTTGGTCCTAGAAGGCCTTTGTCTCTGGCCTACCAGTCCCACAGGAGAAAAAAGAGCAGTGGTGCAGAGACAGAACTGAGCGCTAGGAGGAGAAGAAGCCAGAAATCTCTAAGCAGCCTCCATGTCATCGAGCTCTTTTGGAGGGGATTGAAGCTGAGAAATAGTCACAGAACTCATTTTATTCTTCCAGCAAACTGGTGAGACATTTAGCCCTGTTTTACATTGAGGAAACTGAAGTTTAAGGTATTATGCAATCCACCCCCCCCCCATATCCCGGTCATGATGCAGATGATGATACTGGTAATTATGATTAACACCATAGTGCTTCTATAGTCAAGCACCCTGTAAACCTTTGTCTCATTTTATTTTTACAACAACCCAATTGCAATCTCCTTTCTACAAATATAGAATCACAGTCTATAGAATATAGAATCACAGAGAGAAAGAAAAACTTGCAAGGCAAGTTATTTAAACCTGGAAATCAGATTCCTCACCTGTAAATGAGGGAGAATTGTAACTACTTCACAGGGTTGTGTTGTGCTTAAATGAAGTTGTACAAAAAGTACTCAACCCATGTACCCAGCATACAATTAATGATAGGGTTTGTAGGGAGATAGGAGAGGAGGTTGGGTTAAAACAACTTATCATGAGAACCTCACAAACGGAGCACAGAGTTACAACCACTCAAAAAGCTAACACTCTGCTCTAACAGCGTCCTGTCACTAACTGCTTTTACTGCCCATATCTGCTTTCCCAAGACCACATCCCAAAGCTAGGTGACTGATAACAGCCTGGTACTGACTGTCAGTGTTTGCTTTCCTAAGGCTGCATTTCAGAGACAAATGATTAACAACATCCTGAGAAAGACTGGTTTAGTACGACAACTGCACTTCAAGGCTGTGGGACCAGCAGTCCCCAACAGTGCTGACATTTGTATCTCAAGGTCCGGCAACTGACAGCTCAAACTCCCTAAACTGCTTCTTGGAGCCGATAAGCCTCAACTGGGGTTTTATACAGTGCCTGCAAGAGAACAAAGCTGCTGGTTCTTCTTTAGGGCCAGCCTTTCTTTCCTTTCCCTCTAATAATTTTTCTTTAATCACTGGCCTCATCCTCTCTTTCTCCACACTTGCTTTACATTTCTGGTGCTGAAACCCGGGGAGAGGTTTTTGGCTAGGACTCGCTGGATCACCCCTCCCTCTCTCCCATTCTCCCTCTCCTTCCTGGGGTTTGATCTGCTTCCTGGCTGCCTCTTTCACCTGCCGTAAGGACGCACCTTAAAATCTCTCCGGCTAACATAAAGCGTGTGCTGTTTCAACCTGGAGAAAACCTCTGTCCCAAGCCCACCTCCGGTGTTCCCCTCCCTTAAACCTCGCTGAGAAGCAGAGATGAGCCCTGGATCGGAACTCTCCACTCGCCTGGCTAAGTTACCCTCCACGCCCAGGCTCACATTTCATCCATCGGTCACAAGAGTGAGCGAAACCTCTCGTAGGACCCTCTCCCTCCTCGTCTGGAAGTCCTAGCGCTGGGCAGGAGGCTCCCCGCGACCCTCGGGTGGGTCTGGCCCCGGAACTGAGGACGCTCCTTCCACGCAGGCCCCCTCGCTGCTCTTCGAGAAGGCCGTGGGAACGGGGATGCCCTCAGACCTTTCTCCTCATCCCTCTTCACCCTTGTTCCACACTCCCTATTCGGCTGCAGGGGGAAATTCTCAATCCTGACCTTCAAGATCTACTCCTCTAGGGTGCCTTCTCCAAATCTTAAAGGCCTCAGGTTTCCAAGAGGAGATTGGACCAAAAAGACTTACCTTCTATTGTAATGCGGTCTGGCCACAATACAAACTTAGGGATGGGTCCCAATAGCCAGAAAATTGAAACTTTCATTGCAATAATTGCTACCACCGCAATAGCAAGTAGACAGAAATCCCTTATGTTCAGGCTTTCTTCACTCTTCACTCTCAACCCTCTCTTTCTCCACACTCACCTTACAATTAAGGAAGAGTTAAACAAAGCTACTATTGTCCATCAAAAGAGGACTGGATTAAAAAAATGTGGTACATATACACAATGGAATACTACGCAGCCATAAGAAAGAACGAAATCATGAATTTCGCAGCAACCTGGATGGAACTAGAGTCTATAATACTGAGTGACCTCTCATAGAAACAAAAAACTGAGTATCACATGTTCTCACTCATATAGTAGACCTTGGTCATCCAACATATTACCACAAGAAAATGACTGACAGTGGTGGGAAACTATTGGGGGAGGGGAAGGCTAGGGGAAGGGATTAATGGTAATAAGTACCTGTCTGGGGATGGGGGGACACTTCTTATCAACAAGGGTGCCTGAACGAGACATATTTGTGTACCTAACCCTTAACTGTACCCCACAATATCACAA